>JAZAYU010000986.1:0-108778 GCA_038501625.1 Corbicula japonica
TGTTTTGACTTAAAACGCGGCTATATCCGGTGTCCGGTCCTATATCGTGATATGGGGACTGTAACAGCGAACAGAGTACATGCTTAATAATTATTAAATCAGGTTATCATTTTTTTATTTAACAAACTTCCCTATTAAACGTTCGTCCACCCCGTGTTTATAAATCAGGTAACTAACAAAAATCCCTAATCATAGATATAAAATTGAAAGCCATTCTCAAACCTCAACCATCTGATTAGGCGAAATAGAGAATAGTCTCGAGAATGCTTGAGTTTTGTCATGTTACAATGATTGCTATTACGATATATACTCGGATTATCTTATAAACCCATTCCAAATGTAATTGAACATTTTAGGTTTTAAAAAATATCCGTATCGTAACCGTAAATGTTTTCTCAAAATTGAGGAGGCATTGTTTCATAAAGGACACAGGGCATGCGCACTGAAGCAGATACATCAATATCCGGGTATTCAACATTGAAACATCAGCAGAGAAACAGAGCAATCTTAACAAGACTAGTTAGATTCTTATAACACACGTGATGCAGCTTCAGCGATGTAAGTACATTGTTTACAATATATATTGAAATAAGGAATATATTATACAGTAAAAATGGAGATTAATTTTATTTTTTAAATTATAAACAGGAAGTTATGAGATTTTAACATACACAATATGTATGTTCTACCAGCCATGAATGAGTTGGAATCAACATTGTAGTCAAAAATGTCTATAAAATTGTAAATATTTCGTTGATTGTGAAGAAAAAGAGACATCATCATCGCGAAATGATCATGTTAGTTTTCTACTTTCGGTTTCAATTTATAGGCCATTCTATACAAGTTGCCGAATTCTGTCATGTTATGTATCACCAAACCCCATACATGTTTAGTGTATCTTCTTAAATTTTCCTTTGATCGATCTTCACTCTAGTTTTTTCAATCATTAATCAAGTTTCTTACGAGTATTTCTCGCATATGATAGGAATTTAAATATTATCAGAATGAAATCAGATGAACATATGAATTAGATACTCTGCAACATAATGTCTTACAAAAATTAATGAAAGTGTTGGCCATAACGAAGTAATTTGAAGTTGTAAAAAATGATCTAAAACAAGAAAACTTATGTTAAGTGCACATTTTGTCTGAACTGGGGACTGTTAAGGTTGGCTTTATTGAACAGATATATGCAACATCAACCTCATACATGTACATGGTTATCATAATATTATACGGTTAGGCCAGACTTAAAATATTCTTTGTTTCCACATCCCGACCCAGACAGATGAAGTATGGGTAGGTAGGTAGGTCAAAATATTTTTTATTTGAAAGTTTTTTTAAGAATGATCCACATATAGAATAACTCCAAGGAGAATAACAAAACTATAAAATTTGAAACGTACCAAGTTAACACGACTATAATTGTAGATGAATGATTTTCTGAAAAAGACCAAGTCATCCGGATTTGTAATCACACTGATTACAAATAAATGCATTTTCGCCTCCAGGTTTTAGTACCAAATAAAAAATAGTATTTAGGTTTCGGCGATAAAATTTTTCGGCCGTGAGATGGGGAAACAAACAATATTTTATTTTAGGCCTTATCATTCTTATTTTATCAAAAATGTTATCCTCTTTTCATAAAATGATATGAATAGAATGGACAAACTAACAAGTACATTGTATAAGATAAAATATGAATGATATGAACATTCAGTAAAGTCAATTTATGGTGTGTAAAAAGTCTTTTTTAATTAATACTAAAATGTGCTCTTGGTATCATATTGACAGAAAATCAACTAACAGACATGGACGTTTATTGAGATGTTGTTTCCAAATATGTTATAACGTATTCAAATCATGCGTTGTTGTGATTCGATAGTTATCAGAAATGTTGTTAAGTTCTCCAATGAATACGTGTAATAATCGAAAAAAGTAATATATGCATATCAGGAATCTTCACACTCACAAAACACAGCCTCCCCACGCAGCCAAAAAAGAAGAGATGAAGAGAGAGAGAGAGAGAGAGAGAGAGAGAGAGAGAGAGAGAGAGAGAGAGAAGTATGTCAATTCAAATTGGACGCCACAAACAATTAACGAAAAAAAAACCTTTGGGGATACCGCCCTGGAACGAGTGAACTGTGGAAAAAGTGTAACATAGACATTAGACATGGTATGGTTTGAAAGCTACGTTCATTGTCATTGATTTTTTGGTTGTCTTGAACTCTTTCACAGGGGATGACACTCCCCGGCTGCAGCATCGTTTTCGTCCGGTAGTTACATATCTTTAATTATGTTAAAAAAATGTTGATTTTAACTTGATGGTGTCTTTGAATTAGATATTGTTATAAACTCATGCTCTCTTATTCTATAGGGTTTTGTATTGCCTTTAAGCCCTTGTTGGTCCATACATTGCTGTGTAGAACATTTTGATGATATCATGGATTTAATAGTTTTTGACGATTTATAGGGAAATGTTGTAAAAGAATCTAAAAGCTCTACCGGTTTCTTTTGTTACCGACACGCTGTTTTTACACTGGTCTCGAAAAGCCCATAAGCCCATTGAGTACCAGCTTGAACATTGTTGCTATAACCTTCCTATGATTTATATGTTGGTGTACTTTTGCATGCAACATTGTCGAGTTGATGGGTGGAATGATGAGATGTCACCAAGACAACTTGTACTTGTTTGTTACTATGACGCGGTAACCCCTTTGATTTGTTTCGTTAATCGCTGGTGGTCTCTTATATATAGTTGATTATTTTATATACACAGATTCGCTTTTCCTCTGTGCTCTTTGGCTGTATGGTGAGGCTGTGTTTTCTGGGCTATACCTAATACCCACATTTCAATTTTTATATCAACAATAAGGTAAATTTTCTACCTTAAAAATGCTTTCTTCATTTTCAGGTGATTTTTACAGGAAAGGTTTGAATTGAAACATTTGGACTTTGATAGAAGATTTAGACCCACAACTAGTTCTTGATACATTGCTTGCAGAAGAATTTATTCCGTTTACGCAAGTCAGAGATATTCAGGTGTCCTTTTTACTTCGTTACGTGTACATGTTTTCAAAATTGTTATGAATTCCTCTGTCAGAACATTAATTATGATTTAGTTTGCGCTTTTAAAATTATATTGCTCGGTTTGAGTGTGCCTGTTTATAGGCAGAAATGGAAATGCATATTACTGCTCACGTCACCTAGTCCTGGGTTGAGCGCAATTCAATATTTACATCATATCGATCAATTCCAAACGATGGTATGAATATGGTGGTGAATATGGAATCGTCAGTGCGTATTTGGCTATTTTCAGATTAATTCTAATTCATTTTCAGTGGAATATGGTCCCCATCTAAAATATTGGTTTGTCCTTGATGAGAAAACAATAGACGAAACTGAATAGAATATGATTTCTGCCTGGGATCTGAGGATACAAATATTGCATTATCATGTTTATTTTAGAGAAAAAAAAAGCAGGAAGAAACTCATACGGGTGATTGAACAATATCCAAGAAATTTGATAAAAGTCAAATTTCATCAATAAAACAGGAAACAAAAATAGTAAAATATGACTAGAGTTTCTTCGGTCGTTTCCATTAAAATCTGCGGAGAAACCTCCATATATTCACGAGGTATTGCCTATGCATTTAAAGATATTGAATAATAATCAAGTATGAAATAAAAGCAATACATGTAATTGATGGTTTATGTGAAATATATATTGGAATGAGAAGCTGCTGTTAATTTGTGAGGTGGAGGAGGCGAGGCTTTGTTCTCAAAATGTTTTGGACCAAAATCATTCAGTCTGCAGTTCAATCGAAACAATATATTCACAATATTTCTGTCTCTCAAATATTTGAAGAAAATGGCAGAGCTATTTTATGGTTGTCAGTGCATCTTAATAACTATTCAGATGAAGATGTTTTCTGTTACAGTACCCAAATATTCAAAGGGACCAGAAAAAAAACAGCAAATCATTTAAAAAAAATCCCTTTAAACATAATTGAATAAGAGAATTGTCTTTGGCATATTTTAGTTTGAACTGTCGAATAGATTACTCTCTTAAACTCATAAACGTAATACTAACTGTTGAACTGTCGAATAGAGTACTCTCTTAAACTCATAAAGTAATACTAACAGCAAATCTAATTAACACCCTGGGACATAACTTTCCGATGAACTTCCGCACAAATCACCTGCTCCTGTTAAATATTACAGGAACAGCAATTGACCTCGCAGAAAAATAGGAAGATCGTTGACTTTGTTATTACCAGGTGCCGCGATGCTTATATAAATTTCAAAAAGTGTCTCATAAAATCTGGACAAAAGCATATTGCGGACAGTCTGGAAAGTGCCTATAACAATATCCCAGCTGTTGCTAATTTTATGATAACGGGATAAGTGACTATTCAGCAGCTGTAATAAGCCTGACCCCGTTAACAACACGTGGTTCTTATCTCTACAAATTATAAGTGCATGTATACATCCTCATAGTGTTAGTAATAATTGGAAAAGATAATTTTATTTAATTGCGAGTTGATATATTAACAAGACATAAACGCAATTTTCTTAAAGTACAAAACATTTACAAAAGTCAGTCCCTCCGTTTACCAGCCAGTCAGTCAGCAAACAGATCTACTTTTTACTGGAGTTTTTAATGAAGTTTTGCACTCAATATGTCTCCATTTTGTTTATAAAAATACAAAATGAGGAATTCAGCCCTTTCAATAGTTTAAAATGAAAATGTTTATTTTGGCGGTTGACACAATGATGTAAATATGATGTCATTTTTACAACGTTTGCCGAACGCCCAACTAATGTCGACGTGCTGATCAAAATCAATACTTTAGATAACAACGTTGGGCCAACATTGGGCCAACGTTGTTCAACCTATGCTGACGTTACGCCAACCATACAACCAAATGCCAACGTTGGACCAACGTCAGCTTGCTTGTAGGGTAAACATGAATAATGATTGTATTTCTTCCTTTTGGGACATATCGTTATGCAATCCGCTTATGAGACATTCGATACAGTAATACGTGTATTGTTTCCTAGAGAGTAGGCCGATTTTTATCGTTTGTAGTAACGCATTAGCAAGATATTGCAAATATCACACTGATCTTTTAAAACATACATTTAACAATGATCTTATCGTACACACAATTTAATAAAGTACTCTCACTTGATATGTGTTTTATGTTAATGATTTTTACGCTGCACTGGCATACATCGGTGATTTCAGACGAAATGATGGTTTGTTTCAATTTCGATAAAAACATCAAGTGAAGAAAATAATAAATTTGCGGTTACTGTCCTTTGAAATCTGTTATTATCTGCTATGCTGTGATATTGAAATCATCCATTAAAATAATTCTCCGAATTATTGAAACAGAGTGTGATTGCTCTGATAGTTTATACTTCCACGATTTAAAAATTAAGAGATTACGAGTTAATTGACATTTAATTTTAAATAAGTAGTGAAACAAATTTGAATTTCAAACATATAACCAATAAACATATAAAAATGTGGAGATTGTATAATAATATATTTCTTTTCCGTTGTTTCATTTCACAAAGTTAACATGGATTTAAACGTGTGACATGCGGTGCAGTTTTATCTCTTTTCACCACCAAGAACTTCCTTTTTTCTAGATTGATTATTATAAATAAATTTAGAAAATATACGCTCTGATTTTGTAACATAAAGTGGAGCTGGATAATTTTTTATTATGAAGATTTTATACATATAAGCTATGTCTAGCACTTCCATAAATAATAACATACACACTGTATTTTGTTTAATCCAGTGAAGGATAATTCATACGAAAATACCGGTTCAAACGTATGCTTTTGTGGTAGACTTGTGCTATCAGTGAATAGTCACATAAAGGTATCACTAACATTGCAAATGGCGAAACTTGCTAAAGTTTTAAAATGAATTTTGGGGGAAAATACTAATTGCTACTTAGATTTAAGTGAAGAAATGTATTTATCTAAGTATGTACTAATGTGTGCAAGCTCAGTTAGTCTAATTCATCTTTTAATTACCAAGCACATACTAAAACAAAAGAAAAACCGTTTGCATAAAAACTCTGAAATTCATGGGCAATATACCAAACCAACCTATACCTGAAATAAGTATATGCTGGTTTACAATGTTTAGTGCCAATTCGTCAAAAAATGTTAGGTTTTTTAAGAAATTAAAAGAAAATTTATTTTCTAGTTCTTTATCATTTCACCAAGAAAATTCTATAATTCGATGGAAAACATAAAACTACAACTATTTTCATGTTAATGCATTAATTAATCTTCTTGCTGTACATATGAACTTACATTGCTGTTTATTTTTGTACGAACGTGAACAAGGAAAACTGCATAATTCTCCCAGAATAAAGGAATAAAAATATATCCCAGTTGAATGATATTTGAAACGAACATTGTGCTTTTTATGTTTTGATCGTTTGTTTGTAACGATTGCGTCAAATGTAGATGCTTATTACATTCAAACAGGATTTATCACGTTTTTGGAATTAGTGGTCTTGAAAAATAATGTTGAAATCGTTTAATTGATGAAGACAGTGCCAGAGTCTAATAAAGTACAGAGTCTAATACTGTGAACCCGGATCCCGGGATATATCACTCACCTCCAATATAAGTGACTTCGTCATGTTCTACAATCTGCTTAAAGTTCAATGGCATTTAATGCTGATGACTCAAATACAAAAAAACGAGAATTTTTAAGGCAGTAAGTACGCATATTTTACATATTAAATTTTGTTTTATGCATTTATTTTATACTTAAACAAGGAAGCTAAAGACTTGGTGGCAAATAAAACTTATAGTTTGCAGGTAAAACGAATGAGTTTATTGAACATGTTGAATGTTGTGATTTAAACAAAAAAAACCTACAAGATGTATTTTATTTATGGATACCAATTAAAAAGCATAATAAGATGTCGTGTACTTTCGCTTACTTAAAACGTAAATATAAATTGTACTTTCGTTTTCATTGACTTTGTTTTGAAAAAGTCGTCAAGGTGTTGTTAGATATTTTAGTAACAAATGATTTCGAACAATTTTCCTTAATCAAAATCAAACCAAAAATGGGTTTCATGCATTGATATTAAAAATAAAATTCCATATGAGTAGATCTAGATCTCGTTTTTCAACGGATGACCGATTTCAGTAAAACTTTTTATGATTTTTATGATTTATAGCCGGTAAAGTGTTGTATTTCCAGGTGCAAATATTTCTTTTACCCTTAATAGTTTGTAGAAAAAGTCTTAGTTTAAAGGCATTTAAATACCGTTGATTAACACCAAAATCGTGTGCATTCTGATACTGCTTATAAATGATCGAATAACGAAAAGATCAGAGTTAGAATTACTGTATACTTTGTACGATCTTTCAATCGAATCACGTAATTCTTAAAATATGGACATAAGTAGATACCTTAATGCAAAGTGTAGATTTGAAAATTTTCATTACATAAAACACCTGAAACGAGTGATTTTTTTCCATTATATTTACACTTCAACTTCGTCCTCTACGATGAAGTCTTATTCATTAAAGGAATCTTGATTTCCAATGGTAAACAGTGTCACGTAATTATTTGAAAGGCGTGGCTATAGTAGAACCGTTCACAATTTATTGGACGTTGCAAAATGTTTTGACGTGAAACGTCGCCGTGCACGCACGTTTTGCCACGAGATGCTGCGAAAAAGCGTGACGTCATTCACTTTGTCGTTCACGTAGCTGTTCCAGTAGCCATTAAAAAAATATCACGAATTATTCTAGTTATTTCTGTATTAATGATATTATTAATGAGTGTAAATATAAGGATTGAATCAATATTTGATGGTTTCCATTTGGGTATGAAAAACAGTTGGATTGTTTAAAGTACGCGTGAAGCCCTTCGGGCTTCACACACTTTAAACAATCCAACTGTTTTCAATACCCAAATCGAAACCATCAACTATCGATTCAATCCTTAAATAAATACGTGCAGGACATTATAAAAGTCACGTGATCTATTCTGTATGAAGAACTTAATGCGCTTATCTGGAAAAATCATGGTCTGAAACCGGAGTTATGAATTGTTTAACATGCATTTAGAAACAATTAGATCTTTGTTTTGGAACTTTCAGTATTACCAAGGACTTTGGGACATTTTAAACATCGTATTAAACTTACTTTGTCGAGTTGAGATCTACTTACTTAGTCTTAGAGTGTTTAATATTATAAGCATAAATTACTGTCATATATTGCTTGTAATATAAATCATATTAAAATTGAACTACAATAAAATGAAATGGAACTTAAAAACAACAGAACCCAATGAAATATGAAAATATTGCAGGCTCGGTTTGATTGAGCCTGTTCATGGGCAGTAATGGAAATGCACAGTCAATATCACAGTGTCTAAGTGTACAGTTAACCGAAACGGAAGTTGCTGATCTGTACGCCGATGATCACATAGTTGCTTACAGAAAAACCTGCGACATCGAATTATTTATTGGTAAATAAACCAAATTTAATGTGCATTTGGAAAAAAATATTTCTGTGGTAAGTGCAACGTTCATTGTTAGTCCTGCTGTGATCATATAGACTTAAAGGAAGGGTTAGTATTGTTATAATTCATTATCGTTCCCAACTCGATCAGTGAAAATAGGAGCAAAACATTGAACAAAACGGGACGTTTTGGGTTCAGATTTCTTTGTGTAAATCGATTTTGGACCATATTTGTGTTGGTATGGGAGAAAATTCATTTATTCAACTTGTGTACTTCGTTGACCTGAGTTTGAACGACTTAGCAACGAGAAAATGATACTTTCTTTATGTCACTGTAAATGATAAGACTGTACGCATAGTTGCAACTGTACGCGATCGTTAGTTTTTAACAGACGCCTAACATCTGTACGCATAGTTGTCAAACGGATCATCAAAAATTTATGGTTCCAGTTAATGCTTTCTGATTATATCGACAGGTTATCATTTTAGCTTCAGTTAACCTTAATAATTCTTGCACGAGAACCTGAAAATGCATATTTTTCAACAAATGTGCTCATTCTTTTAATAATACAATTGTATAAACAAATAACTGATCTTGGTTTCTGTTTCAAAGTCAGATTTGTTTTTAAATCTCTTGTTAGCTCTTCATGAAAAGAGGCGTGAAAAAAAACACGACTATAGTCCAACCGAACTATATCAGTGGTAAGACCGTGTAAGATATGTAGAGGCCCGCTGTAATGTTTTCATTTCTTCTCTGAAGTGCGAACAGTAGAAGCCATAATATAGCTGGACAAATACGCGTTAGTACTTCAACTATAGTTTCTGAAGATTTCATAGAATGCTCCAATCAGATTAACATAATCCCTGAAATCTACCAATGAAAGTCGGCCAAAATGAAATCAACTTGACATTTTAACGACCTTAAACATGAAATTCTTAGCAGTTGCAGACGTAATTGTAGACTAACTTAACTCAGTCACGAAGTGGTGGATTTCAAAATCTGAAACCACTTAATGGAATTTTCCTGTCAAAGACCAGATTGTTAAAGTCTTTATGATATTGGAAAATATTTGTGCATAATGTATATTTTTTCCCAACACCGGCAGGGATTTCAGCAGGTTTATACTAGATTTTATTTAATGTCACAATCAGGGGATTTAGGATTTCTAGCAATAATCGATGTCTTATTTGCAAAGTGTACCAATTCGTTCATATGATTCAACAGTAGATCAGGGAAAAAACCTATCAATTTATAGCTCAAAACTTGCTTGTCAGTTCTAAAATGTGATCATATAAGGTTTTATTTTAGATAAATAATACATGAGTGTTGGTTGATTCCTTTGATTGATTCCTTTAACAAGTTCTTGCTTCATTGATGCTTTTCAGTTGATCAGTATATGATGCACTTATGATCGCAACTGATCGTACAGTCTGACATTGCGGTACTGCAGCTTTGCGTACAGTCTTGTCACTTTCGGTTGCTGCACAGAAAGACCATTTTCTCGGTGCTAATTCATTCAAGCACCGTTCAACGCATTTTGTGAGCGTTGGAAATGATTTTTCTTTCACGGGAAGTCAAATATATACCTTTCTAATATATACATTATAAAATATGAGGTCACAAATGCAGATTTTCTCCACTCTTTTTCCCCATTTTGTACTGATCAAGTGTGAAAAGATTACAGATTGCAACTTAACTAGCCGTCAGTTCAAGACTTCAAGATCACAGTAAGACTATTAATCAACGATGTACTTATTATAAAAATAATTTCTGCAAAAAGCACGTTTAATTTGAATATATTTTACAAATAAAAAGCCGATATCGCGTGTTTTTCTGAAAGCAACTATGTGATCATCGGCGTACAGATCAGCAACTTCCGTTTCGGTTAACTGTACGCTTAGACACTGTGAATATTTACACAAGTAAAAAGTACAATTTTGATCCATCCCAAATGATGAAATCCGTACGGTGGTGAACATGAAACCTTCAATGTGGTATATTAAGATCAATATCTGTAATTGAAAAAGTAACTACAGAGTAACTGAAGCAATCTGGCGAGTCTGCAATATTATAGCCTAAAG
The DNA here is from genome assembly GCA_038501625.1 of Corbicula japonica. Taxonomy (NCBI): domain Eukaryota; kingdom Metazoa; phylum Mollusca; class Bivalvia; order Venerida; family Cyrenidae; genus Corbicula; species Corbicula japonica. The sequence continues at coordinate 10,603 of JAZAYU010000986.1, forward strand.
CGTTCTGACCAAATCTGATGGAAGAATGGATAAGTATTATTTGAGGGAGAAAAGTGACAGTGCAAATTTTAGTGAATCACATAAGAGGTACTTATTAAAACAAAAATCATAGAAATGATAAGTACATGTTTTATATTCTTAATATGAAATCAATGTATAATTATGTAAGAGAACATGTGGGTCTGAAAAACTCATGTTTTAAAATATCTTCGCATATATGTATTCGCCTTTCCATGGGGTAATCTAGTAACTGATCTCTGTTGTGCCCGATACACAACTTATTTAACATTTCGGAAGTCTTAAATATAACTTCAATTCTTTATTTCAGGATGGATATCTTATAAATGAAGCAAAACATGAATTTAACATCGATATAAGGCGTGGAAAGCAAATAAAAAAGTCCTTTACATTCGCGATAAGGACTAATATTGGAATCCACAAAAGTTGAAAAACAAAACAAAATTAAAACCTACTACAATGATAAGATACTGTAGTTACTTAAAGAAGGTTTTGTTTTAATTAAAAAAACGATAACCAGTCATACATAGCAATGGCAGCGTGGCTCCAATTTTGATAAACAAACAATTTAAAAATTGGTTGTATGGGTATATAAATCCATTAGATGAATTAATTTATGCGCGATAAAGTCTTATATTGGAATTCACAAAAGAAAAAAAATGATTACAGCCTACTTAAATGTTAGGAAATACGTTATACATGTAAGTAATTTAAAAACAAGTTAATATTTAAAAAGTGATAAATAGTCAATTATGGCAACGTCAAGCTTGATTCCTAGTGGGAGAAAGCAACATTTTAAGAATTGGGTAAAGGGAGCATTGGCTGTACTCCTAACCAAGGATGGCCTGACAGATTTTGTCAGTGCGGAAGTTGATCGGCATCATCAGCGCTTGTTGCAGCTTGTACCGGCTGCCAATATACAGAACACATGCAACTGTACGATCAACAGATTACCACCATGTACAACAAGAAGAAATCATAGTCATGTAGTTCCTGGCCCCAGACAATTGTGTTCCCGAGGTGTTTGCAATATTTTCATGGACGGTATATGCAAAGATCATAGATTTAGAACACCATCGTGGAAAAATACAGATCCTCAGAAATGGTGTACCGACGCATTCGAGGTAGCAAAGTGTTTTTATCCGCCGGACGGATATTCTCACACAACATCTCTCTTAGAGACAGACTTCAACGGGATCGTGTCGGTGATCATCAATAACTTATCATTTACAACACAAATACAAGAAAACTTGGCAGCGGAACCAAACATCTGCACAAAGGTATGATGGATTCTTGAAGATTCATATAGACAGACACTTTAGTATGCCCCCTTTGAAGATGCGGGGGTATATTGCCTTACACATGTCGGTCGGTCGACCTTGAAAATTCTTTCACCTTTGGTCCTCAAAATTGGCCGGGAGGTTTTTTATAACCAGTTGATGACCCTATTGATTTTCAGGTCAGTAGGTCAAAGATCAGAGTCACTGTGACCTTCAACACAAAAACCTTGTCCGATTAATAACTTGAAAATGCTTTTACCTATGGTCCTTTAATTTGGTAGGGAGGTTTTTTTATAACCAGTTGATGAACCTATTGATTTTCAGGTCAGTAGGTCAAAGGTCAAGGTCACAGTGGTTTTCCACACAAAAATATTGTCCGATCAATAACTAGACAATACTTTAACGTATGGTCCTTAAATTTGGCAAGGTGGTTTGTCATCACCAGTAGATAACCTGTTTAGAATTTGAGGTAGGTAGGTCAAAGGTCAAGGTGACAGTGGCCTTCCATCCAAAAACCTTGTCTGATAAATAGCAACCACCTAGGGTTCTCAAATTTGGTATGGAGGTTTGTTATTACTTTTAGAAAAGCCGTATGGAATTTGAAGTCAGTAGGTCAAAGGCCAAGGTCACAGTAACCTTCAACACAAAAACCTTGTGGGATTAATAACTTAACAATGCTTTCACCTATTGTCTTCGAATTCGGTAGGGAAGTTTGTCATCACATTCAGATGACCCCTATCGATTTTCTGGTCAGTAGGTCAAAGGTCAAGAAGACCTTCATTAAAAATATTTTCTCACAAATAACTAGATTTAGCGATCAATAACAGCTGTTTACTATCCATACATGTTTCACAAACATCTCTTGTTTGTTATCAGACATAAGGATCGTGATATTAACATGATTAATACTAACACTACAATTATTCATTTTCAATGAATATAGCCGCCCAAAGATCTTATTGGTCTTCAATGTATATGTGTATTACATAATATTATGCTAGTTTCGTTTTTTCCCCTATGAAAATTAAGGATTTGAAATGAATTGTGCTATCTACGAGTCAATTTTCCAATGTCGTTTTAATTTTTATTGATTTTGTTTTCTAAAATGAATCTAATACTATTTACTTACACTGCAGACTCAAAGTTTGAACAGTCCTAAATTGAAAGCAAGGTAATTATTAATGGGTGTTTTTAAACGGATATATTATAAGATGTAAGAAAAATGCTGCTGATTAAAGGTTTAATATTTGTCTTACAAACGAAGGTTCCAATTTCAGAGCCCTTTTCAGCGTTTTTTCCCCTATGGGGAAAATGTCCCCTTCCCCTAAAATTGGGAAATCTTCGCGTCGTAAAATCTTTAAATTGGGAAAAATAGTCCCAAAATGCGAAATTGGGATTTTTTTCATAATTTATGTAAATTCACACTAGGGGTTTTATTTAGCTTCACAAAGCATCATATGGTCTGGTTCCTTAACAGGAAGCATTTTGTGTTGTAACTGTTATGCCAGAATAAAGTAACTGCCAATCCAATGACTGCCTGTCTATGGAAAAATAATTTGCATTGGCAGGAAAATTTTATTTCAGGTTGCAATTAATGTGAAAAGAATCTGACGAATCTGCATTTGAAATTATAACGTAAGGGGGGAGGGGCTGGATTCAGTTTCAGGTTGGAGCAATGTGTCTTGTGCTACAGCCTGCTTAAGGATAACTTCTGAATGGGGCTCTGTTTGGTTTCCAAATATGTCGAAAGGCTGGATTAAATTTTTGTTTCAGTCCGATTTACGGGGAGTAAGTACGGGAGGTTGCTCGTAACTGGTGCCTACATTCATTGGTTCAAATTGCTCAGACTCGGTACTCGTCGCCAACGGCATGGGATCTGTCGATATAAACCAAAAATATCACAACAAGCGAGTGTCATTGTTCCTCTTTTAAATTAACGGATTCCTTCAAATAATCGCTCATTCTAATCGTTGTTGTTTAAACTACTCTCAGTTTCTGGAGACGGGTCTTAGCGATTTAATTTTATGTGAAAGAATCAGTCAACTTGCAATTATTTACCGTAAACCAGTCTGAAAAAGTACATATATAAAACGTGGACCGGACCATAGGCTGTTACAATGAACATTTCTGTACTTTATTTACTGATTACGACTGAGTAAATGGTAAACCGGTCGATGGTAAGAGTTACTCCCCTTTGTACGGTAAGGTTTGATTACACTGTTACTGTACGAAATATCTTGCGAAAAACTCTTTTGTCAATTGGGAAACGGCACTGTTGCTGTTGGGAACTGTAGTTTTGGGGATTGGGAAAGGTCCGGTGCTTTACATTGGGAAGACTCCGGTCAGCTTTGGGAGTGGTATCGTTTTGGGGAGGTAGTTAAAGAAAGAAAAGAACGCTGCTTTTCTTGTTGCTTCAATTTTGAATGAAATGAAGTTTTAGCAACATTAAGGATGACTCAATATAAACTGTATTAAACTCAATGATCAAAATTTTAACGCTTAAACCGAAAATGGTTTACAAATTATGGTAGATTTTGACTTTTCATAACAATACATACAAAAAGGACCAGTATAAATTGATGGTAAATGTATTCTGTACTTCAATTAAAAACCTACACACAACACAGACAACGGTAACATCTTATTTAATATACCGGGGATATTCTATTTTAAATTTGGTTACACGCCCCATGTTTTTGTGAGTACTTACAACGAATGTGCCTAAAGCTTTATGATTTTTTTAAATGTGATGAACACATCTAACATGTTAGTTAAGGACTTAGCATTAATATCAGTTTACATCATTTAGCACCGTATTTGAGAATGATCTTAAATACTACGAAAAATTCAAATAAAGCCCATTATTCATATATTTCTTGGAAATGTTAAAGTGTCATAGACCTTTTAGCATATACCTTTAAATGAAAGTCAGGTACAAGCTTTGGTCAGTATATAAAGATAATGTAAGACAATTTATATTTAATTGTGAAGAAAAATGATTAAAATAAAAATTAAGTTTAACGTAGAGTTTCTTCTGCAGTCGAAAATACTTCAATATATATCATTTTTATAGGCCCGGAAGGTCGGTCGTGACATTCGGCATTCACCAAATCACGAAATGTCTGACAGTGATATCAACAACTACATTGATGATCTTATCAACCTTCTATGCGACCCTGTTTGCTTGCTGAACGATTCGTCTGCGCAAGATGCTGTTACAAAACTTAGACTGGTATGCTTTTATTCGCCAAACATTTAGACAATTAGAGTCTTATTACTAACTTCAGAATGGTTTAAATGTAAAAATATGTACATAGATGTAATAGAAATATATTTTAAGAATTGTCCCCTCTTTTAATTGTTTCTATGCATGTCTAGTCTAAAATTGTGCCTAGTTTGTACATTTGCCTATTCTATTGTTTTGTACCCCTACGTTCAACATACTCATGATCGTATTTTGGAATATTTCGAACATAGTATATTGTTCATTAAATACCGTTTTCATTATTTCTTTAAAGTACATCATTCTGTAAATATTAGTTTAGTCAAATGAATTAAAAGTGCATTAATTTTTTTGAGTTCAAATTATCTTTTAATTCTCTAAAGTCATTTAACATTCTAAAGTCTTATGGAAAGAATCCATGCCAAAAAGTCAACAATTTAGCTCGAGTTACAAAAATCTGGTAATCGGTGCGAATCCTAGAATAAAACAAATTTTAATTAACTAAATAAATTTCATTTTTTTCAGAATAGGGCTTCAGCTTGCCTTGATAATCAAAAACTATATGTAGGAACATTTGTCGGACTGAGTCTAAATCATTTATGTTTGTAGAAAGCTCCAGAGATCAGATATACCGTTTGTCAAAAATAGACCATTTCATTTGAGGCTCATGGTTGATACCGCTAGTCCAGACTACTTTAGTCTGGCCTAATGATTCGACTTCTCGAGCCACGACTATGTTGTTCTGGCCTATGGGTTGAGTCTAGTCTATTCTAGTTTGGCCTTATGGCAACAATATCATTTCGGGACTCGAATATTTTATTCTGTCCTAAAGATTCAGCAACTAATTTCTAGCCAACGTTTGGAATTAATGTTCACATAGTCTAGTATTACTAAAAATAATAATATAAACACTAGCGACATTAACTGCCGCAACATTAAATGAATCATCGTGATTGTAAATGATATTGCCTATACTGGATAGAAAACCCGTACCGTACGGCGACAGCGGCAAGCCATGCAATACCGAACACGCTACCAACTGAGCTAGCCGGGACAACCCCCAGACGGTTGATAGGATAACCCTGATAAACGTAATCATCACTGCATGACATCGGTGGGATTTATTTTACTGAAAACAGTACTTACTATATGTACCGGAGAATAGCTCACATCTTAAGTGGACATATTTTATAACGAATTTTCATTCCAGAATACTTTTAATTGCATCTCTTTTTGAGAAATATGAATGGTGTAAATTAACCTTTAAAAGAAACAAAACGGTTTTTACAGTAATACCGTTAATGGTCTAGTGTATTTATGTCCCCCCCCTCTGGGGGAGACATATTGTTTTTGCCCTGTCCGTCTGTCCGAGCGCACCGATAGGCACTTGTTGGGTACCAAAATACCCAATAAGTGCCCAATCAACACACATTCCCATTCATTCCGTTGTGTCTTATTGGGTAGTTCATATGCTTGTTGGGTAGTTTTAAACAAAAGAAATACCCAACAAATGTCCATCTGTGGGAACGTGCGTCAGTCCGTCTGTCCGTCTGTCACACTTCTTTTCCGCTCAATAACTGGAGTACCGTTTGACCCACAGCATTCAAACTTCACAGGGTGATGGCCCTTATTGAGTAGAAGAACCCTATTGATTTTGGGGTCAGTAGGTCAAAGGTCAAGGTCACAGTGGCCCGAGATAGATAATTCAGAGGTTCTTAGGTGTCTGGGTATGATCATGGGCATTCAGGGAATCTGGGTGTCTGAGTCTGATCATGGGCTTTTCTGTCTGATGCATACTTGTTGAAATGAACAATTTTTAAGTTTTCGACTTAAGAATGTCTCCCCCCCCCCCATCTGGGGGAGACATATTGTTTTTGCCCTGTCCGTCTGTCCGTCAGTCCGTATGTCACACTTCGTTTCCGCTCGATAACTGACTGGAGTACCGTTTGACCCACAGCATTCAAACTTCACAGGGTGATGGCCCTTACTGAGTAGAAGAAAGCTTTTGATTTTGGAGTCAGTAGGTCAAAGGTCAAGGTCACAGGGGCCCGAAGAGTGAAAACCGTTTCCGCTCAATAACTCGAGTACCCTTTGACCCAGAGCATTCACACTTAATAGGTGATAGCCCTTATTAAGTAGAAATACCCTATTGATTTGGGAGTCAGTAGGTCAAAGGTCAAGGTCACAGTGGCCTGAAGAGTGAAAACCGTTTCCGCTCAATAACAGGAGTTCTATTTCCCCCAGAGCCTCTAAACTTCATACGATGGATGTCCTTATTAAGTAGAGGACTCCTATTGATTTTGAGGTCAGTAGGTCAAAGGTCAAGGTCACTTGGGCCCGAAGAGTGAAAACCGTTTCCGCTCAATAACTGGAGTACCGTTAGACCCAGAGCATTCAAACTTCATAGGGTGATAGCCCTTATTGAGTAGAAGAAGCCTATTGATTTGGGGGTCAGTACGTCAAAGGTCAAGGTCACAGGGGCCTGAAGAGTGAATACCGTTTCCGCTCAATAACAGGAGTTCTATTTCACCCAGAGCCTTCAAACTTCATACCATGGATGTCCTTAATGAGTGAAGGACTCCTATTGATTTTGGGTTCTTTGACCATACATATGTTAATTTATATATATGTGCATTTTCTTAATACCATAATAAATGACACAGGCTTCCGTTTCAAACAGGTGATATCTCTTCCTTGGCCTTCCTTCAATAGGGCGCAGGGGGAGACATGTGTTTTTCACAAAAAACTTTTAAGTCTAGTTTTGCCTTATGGCAACATTATCTTTTCGGGACTCGAATATTCTATTCTGGTCTAAAGATGTAATTTCAAGCCAACTTTAAATTTGGAATTAATGTTCACATTGTCTAGTAATACTACTAATAATATAAACACTGTCGACATTAACTGCCGCAACATTTAATGAATGCTCGTGATTGCACTGAAAACAGTACTGAAATCTCCTAAATGATCTTTCTGTCAATAGCTGTGAAAACAGTACTGGCTCTATGTACCGGGAGAAAAGCTCACATCTTAACTGGACACATTCTGTAATGAATTTTGTTCCAGAATACTTTTAATTGCATCCCTTTTTGAGAAATATGAATGGTGTGAATTATCCTTCAAAAGAGACAAAATGGTTTTTACAGTTACACCGTTAATAGTCTCGTACTAAATAGTTTGCTGGATAACTGCTTATGTGATTGGCGACTAAAGGTTAAATGAACGCGTTCATGTACATGTGTCATTATTCTTTCTTTTAGTTGAAGGCAAACGATCTTACCATTCAAGAGAAGGATATAAACGAGAAACTGAGTGATAACATCAAAGCTACGCTCAGATATTTCCTGCCAAAAATCAATGATCATTGCTCTAAACTACAGACAGATTCTGTCGCCGAAATTGACCGGGTCGTAGCTCTCGGGAAAACACAACTGGAGGAGCTCATGAACAAACTCACGGATGAAATCATCAGGCTAGCTACACAAATAAAGCAAGTTATTGAAAAGGAAATGAAGGAAAAGAAGGAATTTGAGGAGAAACTCGAAGGTTATTGAAATTTTTGTCTTAAGTAGGATGAGGTGGTGGTTTAAATAACAAAATGATAGTTTATAAGTCTTTGCATACAGGAGACTCAAGTTATTGACGAAACTAAACATGAAAAGAGCACTTGTAATTATATCTTAATGTTAAACCGTCCTAGACCCGGGATTGCAAATCACTCGTTATTTTACGGCGAGACCGCCGTCTTATTTATACTTATGACAATACTTACTTACTTATTGGCGTTGAATATTTTTAACTAACAGCGAACTGCAAAAAACAGACTGTTATAATTTATAAGATAAACATGTTCAGACCATGAATCAAATCAGCATCCCACGGTTTCTTTAATTTTTAATTGCTTTAAGACATTGTTAATTGTGAAGGAACAACTTACGTTGAGCAATATTTATCATTAAACATATTATATTATATTATATATTTTGTATTAGGGGAAACATTTTCAAGATCAACTTTCAACCAAACATAAAACCCGTTAAATTTCTTTCAATTTGAACGAACTAATAGTTTTTTGCTTTAAAAAATCGTGTCAAACTTAATAAATATAGAGCTACAAAAGTTACAGTTTTTCGGTCTTTGTTCACTGATATGTGCCAATAGAGAATAAATTTTTCTTATAAAATGTCAAACAATTTCAAGTTATGCAAAAAGTGTTTATGACATAGGTCATCTTTTATCTGACTAACAATATTTGGACTAAAATGTGAAATATGCAAACAGGACAGGAATGGCAACATCCAGAAGACACACAGCCAACTGCATCTTACTGCCAGCGCCGCCTAGCCTAGGGTTGAGCGCAACTAAATATTTACACATTTAATAAACAGTACAATTTACATCCATCCCAAATAGATAGTTTGATACTTTATCTGCTGTTTGAAAAGAAATTACTAGTTTTTATTCTAGTTAAAATTAAGTTTTGATATGAAACTTATCTGAATTTCTTTTCTTTGTTCAACGTTTTCATTAATGGTTGAAAGTTGAAAGACTGGTTGCATAAGTTTTCACAGAAAAATGCTGAGACTGGTGTTACAGAATTCACCCTTGAAAACCATCGGAAAATATCTGCATTCATCTTAATTTGGGAACGCCACGGAAAAATTGTCTTCGGTCATATATTTTAACATTTTAGTTGTTACAATATTTTAAAAGATCTTACAATTATCTATTATTTTCTCATAATTGAGATTTGACAACCTAATATTTTTCTTACTACCAAATGCACGAGAAGTATGACGTCTGCTCAACTTTATGACGTCAAATGTCCGAAGGTACCTTTTCCCGTGATGCAACAATTCATACCAGTCTGTTTCTTATTACAAGATTGTCTCAGTTATCATTGCGCTTTAGTTAAGAAACTCGAGTAACCCTTGTTATGATTTTTTTATTAATGATTTAAATATCTGCAGCCGTCAGTTCGTCAATTTAAAAATTACACCATCGCCATTAAATCATAATTATTATCTTCGAAAATATATATTTGTTCAACACCAATTACATTGAAAAATGGAAGGCGCAGATCCTATTCTTTTATTAGTTTTTTTTGCAATTCTAAGAGTAGCAACTGCTGTATGCATTTGAAAAGTAATTCTACTGTAAGATCTACCGTTCACTAGAGAATATTTTCTGTTAACAATAATTAAGATGACTACACTGACAGACTGATATTGTTGGATATCTTTTTAAAAAAATAAAATGGTGAAATTCTCTGTGTGATTCAGTAAGTTGGACAAACAGGACGCCCTTAAACACGTTTTGTTCAACATTGTTCTTAACCTTGAAACACTAGAAAGATAAAACATGTTTATAACAACATTTGAAATATTAAGGACCACCGTTACAAAATGTTTCTATTCAACCTATAGAAAAAACTTACATCTGACAGCAGTGCATCATAAGCATCAAATACGTCAACATCTTAATATCTTTGTTAGGATTACAACATTGGTCTGGCGGGCAAGATTTCATAAATCCTCATCAAGTCGTTTTTGCTTAAAATATGTAAAAAGAGAGCTCGCAGTGATGTAGGACTTACTGTAATATCAAACGAAACTCACATGTTCGTTGTTCCATTGATGACCCTCGTTGTATGTGCCGTGTGGCGGCTGTACAAATCGCCCTATACATTCGATCAATACCGTTATCAATGAATATCTTTCAAGGAAATTGACCACAATACAAGATTTGTGTAAATATTGAGTGGCACTGAATCCTGGGCTAGGCGTCGTGGACAGTTATATGTAATTCCATTGCTGCCCATGAACACGCTCAGTCAAACCGAGCCTGCAATAATTTGATATGTGTCGTTTTCGGCGGCTTTCAGTGCCTTTCTGTCTGTTCAAATTATTTTAAAAACAATCTGAGAGAGACACCCTACATTTTCACTACTGCCTCCACTTTCTACATCAAGTCTACAGAAACTGGACGAGGAAGCCGATGGCATCGTTATCAGAACTTATTACTTGATGAAGTTGCAAGTCTTATTCAGCGTTACGCTTTGGAGGTTCTAAGACCAAATATTGACCCTGGAGTCTGATCATCAAAGACATCTCCTAAACATTTCCCTTTTTAAATAAATAAATAGAGTTTATTGACATTCTTAGTCTATTTAAAGATAAACAGTTAAGGTAAGACCTGTGTAATGGGCACTATTAAGAATCCAACATCTGATTACATTTTCATCAACTGCTTCATACCACTGACTTGTATGCAAAATTTTAATGATTTTCACCGTGTAGTTTTTGAGATTTTAAGTTTTTTTATTTTAAAAAAGTGAGAAAAACGTGAAAGTATCCAAATTCTTTAATCGGTGACAAAATTTTTTGTTATTGATAAATTCAACCTTAATTTTTTTACAGTTTATTAAAAATATGTTATATTTTACTAAACCAATTTAAGATATAATATATAAATACATAATATATCTTAAAATGACATTTTTTGACCAAATAAATTTAAAAATTGCATTTTTTTATATTTCACGAGACTTAATTAATGAAAATTGTGCAAAATCCTGATTGGTGCAATATACCAAACTTTACTATTTTTTAACTATATACCTTAAACAAAATTTAAGCAAAATTTCAGAGAAGTTTACCGTCCAGTTTTAGAAATTTTCAAATTGATGACTTGAATAAACACAATTCTGATAGCGAAAACCCCTTTAATCTTGATTATTTTGCTTATTTTAGTTTAAATCATGAGAATTTTTTATTCAATGACAGAATTACACAGGAAAAAAAAGAAATATGCCAATTATTTAAGCTCTAGGCTTACAAAAAAAAATAGCTTCCAGTAGGATTTGAACCCTGGTCCTCTTGCAACTGTAAGGGGAAGTAACCACTGCGGGGAGTTTGGCTAATTTACTACTATAGTTACCTCCCTTAGATACTCTTCTGGATATAGGTATTCATTACACAGGTCTTACCTTAAATCGAGAACTTAAAATGTTTAAATTATTATGTTAATATTACATTACTTCCTTGTTGTTTTTTAGATCCCGGAAAAGATCCATTACCTAGGTATTTTCTTTTTTTTCAAATTATTAACACATTTCAGATAATTTAGTTTTGATTGGTCTTTTTGTAGAGCTACTGAAAACAGTTATGGTTGAGATGTGTGTATTAATTGGCTATATATAAGCTATAAAAGACAACATGACGACTTTTGACAATGTGCTAATAAACATTTTCCCATTAATTGAACTTATAAACTTCTTCGAATACATTGTGATTCCATTTGATAATAAAAGTCTTGATTATGTAACTGATTTATATTTTATTTAGTCTTGAGGAAGCTAGACGAGAATTATCGAAGTTCCCACATGATGGAAGACTTCGGACTCCACCTGCTAAAATCTTCGAATCTGTTATTAACGGATTAGAACCAATACGTTCTGGGGGATATGGAGAAGTCTATTTGCGTACGATATTCTCATTTAAATGTAGTTTTGTCATAAGCGCAGCTTAAACTGTGAAACTAAGTTTGTTGCTACACTTGGCATGATAGTGTTTGCCTTGCAAAATAAGAATATACCCAATATTTTTATGCGGACGGCCTTCTATTGTACACACAGTTAACATATTAAAGAATCGTTTTCGGTGTTAAAAGGTAATTTTGTAAATGCAGTTTGGGGAACCACTATAATTGTTTATATTTATTATTGACATGGATTTTATTTCAAACCCTTTTGAATTTATATTACATACACGAGTGTTAATTTCAAAGCATTGAAATACACTGCGAAACTGCATTTAGCAATATATACTTAAAATTTTTAAGTCAGATAAAATGACGAAACTATTAAATATACCCAATATAGTTAAGTGTTTCTTTTTTGGTCTTCATAAATCTATTGTGTGCGTCCCATCTTTTGACAACGGCCTGCTAAAAAGTCTTCGAACTGACTGAACATATGGTCGAGTCTTTTAATTAATAATATAAGTACATATCCGAGACTAACAAAATCTATTCGTCATACGGTTGATCAAATGACATTTGCCTGACAAACTGTACATGTTGTCAATGACCTGTTCACTTTATATGGAAGAATGTGAACATCTTTCAGCTGTATCGTTATGTGTCTTTATCCATAGTCTCAACATTTACTTGTATATTGCAGTTAAAGATTCAGCTCATGAATTTGGTATTGAAGTTGTAGTGAAAAAGATAAAATACAATAATAAAGAAACAGACAGCAAAAAGAATTCGATTTCATGCGTAAGTGTTTTTAAACTAGTAATTTCTATGACTTGTTAACCCATTCTTTTATCTGGAGACCATACGCCGCTGAACATGGAATGGTATTAATCTGAAAATACCTCATTGAAGGTTCCATGTTCACCGCCATATGCATACCATCGTTTGGGATGGATCAAAATTGTACTGTTTATTGGTGTAAATATTGAGTTGCGCTCAACCCGGGGCAAGGCGGCGTGGGCAGTAATATGCAATCCCATTACTGCCCATGAACAGGCTCAATCAAACCGAGCCTGCAGTATTTTCATATTTGTCGTGTTCTGTGGCTTTCGAAGTTCCCTTTTCATCTTTTTTAAATGTAGAATAAAACAAATCCGTCTTTAGCCATTTTTGAAAACTATCTGGTAGAATTTCCTAAAGGCATACGATTTTTAATCAATTTAAGCAAAACAAAGTTAAGTCAACAGCCCTTCGTTTTTGAAACCATTTATAATAATAAGTGAAATAAATGAAACTTGGAATAATTATAAAGGGCAACGAGAACATGTGCAGTGCACAGGAACTTTTACTTCATCGTACGTATTTTCTTAATTTTTTGTATAGAAAGCTTGTCCTGACCATATCTCTACAACTGTAAAAAGTAACTTAATGATTCTGGGAATACGATAATTGATTTTCAAACACATTTTACAGAATAATGTCATTTAAAGGTTGTTGGGCAAGATACTTGAAAATGTATATTTATAGTACATCTAAAAGTACTTTTGATTCAATATATTGGCCAGTTTAAAGATGAATGGTTTCAATATCACAGCCAATATAGATTTTAATATTGTTCAATCAATGAATATACTTCCTGTTTTTTTTTATTTTTGCACACTGTCTCCATTAGAAATAACACACAGCATAATAGACCTTTAACGTTGTTAAAAACTCCAACCTTTCGATACAGACCATCCTTTTGTTGCAACCGGAGGTCTTTTATATTTACTGCAGGTCTTTTTGCATAGATAACTTAGTCATTAGCATTTGCAGAAGTATTTCCCGTTTTGTTCATTATATAAAAACCGTATGAAGATCTCATCTGTAAAACGGATAGTCTATGAAATTTACTTAAACTTAGAAGAATTGTGAAGGTTTGTGAAGATCTGCAGTAAAAAAGAACAATAACTCATTTTATTTGCAGAATAAAGTTCCTTTTTTGTTTTTTATTGAATAAACTTTTATGGGGCCTATCTTTACAAATTCTGAAAATAATCAAAATAAACTTGAAACAACAATAAAAAATGGATGTCCTTATTAAGTAGAGGACTCCTATTGATTTTGAGGTCAGTAGGTCAAAGGTCAAGGTCACTTGGGCCCGAAGAGTGAAAACCGTTTCCGCTCAATAACTGGAGTACCGTTAGACCCAGAGCATTCAAACTTCATAGGGTGATAGCCCTTATTGAGTAGAAGAAGCCTATTGATTTGGGGTCAGTACGTCAAAGGTCAAGGTCACAGGGGCCTGAAGAGTGAATACCGTTTCCGCTCAATAACAGGAGTTCTATTTCACCCAGAGCCTTCAAACTTCATACCATGGATGTCCTTAATGAGTGAAGGACTCCTATTGATTTTGGGTTCTTTGACCATACATATGTTAATTTATATATATATGCATTTTCTTAATACCATAATAAATGACACAGGCTTCCGTTTCAAACAGGTGATATCTCTTCCTTGGCCTTCCTTCAATAGGGCGCAGGGGGGAGACATGTGTTTTCACAAAAAACTTTTAAGTCTAGTTTTGCCTTATGGCAACATTATCTTTTCGGGACTCGAATATTCTATTCTGGTCTAAAGATGTAATTTCAAGCCAACTTTAAATTTGGAATTAATGTTCACATTGTCTAGTAATACTACTACTAATATAAACACTGTCGACATTAACTGCCGCAACATTTAATGAATGCTCGTGATTGCACTGAAAACAGTACTGAAATCTCGTAAATGATCTTTCTGTCAATAGCTGTGAAAACAGTACTGGCTCTATGTACCGGGAGAAAAGCTCACATCTTAACTGGACACATTCTATAATGAATTTTGTTCCAGAATACTTTTAATTGCATCCCTTTTTGAGCAAAAAATATGAATGGTGTGAATTATCCTTCAAAAGAGACAAAATGGTTTTTACAGTTACACCGTTAATAGTCTCGTACTAAATAGTTTGCTGGATAACTGCTTATGTGATTGGCGACTAAAGGTTAAATGAACGCGTTCATGTACACTCGTCAAAAGTTCTAAGTGCACACTTTTCAATTTTGAATATCTCAAAGTAAACTTATTCTAATTGAATGAAAGTTTGACATAATGTTAATTATGATCAAACAACAATATTTTTTTGAAAACCGTGCATATCTTTTATGTATTACGTCATCCACGTCGGCATACGCTATTTATGCGTAATCCCCGTGCGGTAATCGAAATTTATTTTTTTACAATCGTTTTTATTTTTCACATGTTCACCGACTCCGGACAAACACGAAAAACACACCAAAAAATTTTAACCATGAAACGGTTGACGTCAGCAGACAACGGCATATCCGCCAAAAAACTTTTCACTGACACAACTTCAAATTTGTTGTAAAAAATCTTGACGGTTTTCGTAAACGCAAAAGAAATACCTTATTTTTGCATATTTTATTAATTTAAGAAGAAAATCAAACGATATTATTTTCTAGATTGATTACGTTGCTTACGTTGAACGCTGATGTTACTCAATAACGTCATTAAATATTTACGTAAAACAACGTAAACTCGAAAAAATTCGTGTAACATTTGTTGGATAAGTGTCTAATAAATAAAAATTTAAAACCAAAATTTATAGAAATTCAATAAACTTCAAAATCGAATTATTCGAAAATGACGTTTATTTGGTCAAAAAGCGTGTCCGAAAAATGGTCACTTTTATCGAAATGAATACATTTTTTCGTTCGGAAAGGCTGTTACACATCTATCATAGAGAACTGCATCATCCCAAAATGCTTGACAATTCAAAAACTTCTGGCACAAAACATTGTGAAAAAACTGGAATTTTCTCCTTGAAATCCTGTGAAAACGTTATGGATAAAATAGAGAAGAATGCGTTGGCTCATCGTGCCCAGCAGACCATTGCAAAGCTACAGGAAGCTATTTCAGTGCAACGGAATGGCAAACTACAGTATTTCCTTTAAATTTACATGAAATTTAAATTATACAGAGATGAGAAAACGATCACAAATTATAGCCGATTCAATGATAATTAACTTGAGAATTGCTCTCTGAGTACAAGTGAGCAAAAACGTTATTATTTTTTAATCTGGCTAAGCAGACTTAAATTTTTTGGTGTGCTTTAATAGAATATTGATTCTTCTTCATTGTAATTTACACTATTTTGAAAGATTCAATCAAATAATTTGAAAAATCCACATTTATCAAGTGTGCACTTAGAACTTTTGACTAGTGTACATGTGTCATTATTCTTTCTTTTAGTTGAAGGCAAACGATCTTACCATTCAAGAGAAGGATATAACCGAGAAACTGAGTGATAAGATCAAAGATACACTCAGTGTAGCACTCAGAGATTTCCTGCCAAAAATCAATGATCATTGCTCTAAACTACAGTCAGATTCTGTCGCCGAAATTGACCGGGTCGCGGATGAAATCATCAGGCTAGCTACACAAATAAAGCAAGTTATTGAAAAAGAAATGAAGGAAAAGAAGGAATTTGAGGAGAAACCCGAAGGTTATTGAAATTTATGTCTTCTATCTATATTGAACTAGAAAAATAAGTAGGATGAGGTGGTGGTTTAAATAACAAAATGATAGTTTATAAGTCTTTGCATACAGGAGACTCAAGTTATTGACGAAACTAAACATGAAAAGAGCACTTGTAATTATATCTTAATGTTAAACCGTCCTAGACCCGGGATTGCAAATCACTCGTTATTTTACGGCGAGACCGCCGTCTTATTTATACTTATGACAATAATTACTTACTTATTGGCGTTGAATATTTTTAACTGACAGCGAACTGCAAAAGCAGACTGTTATAATTTATAAGATATACAAGTTCAGACCATGAATCAAATCAGCATCCCACGGTTTCTTTAATTTTGAATTGGTTTAAGAAATTGTTAATTGTGAAGGAACAACTTACGTTGGGCAATATTTATCATTAAACATATTATATTATATTATATATTTTGTATTAGGGGAAACATTTTCAAGATCAACTTTCCACCAAACATAAAACCCGTTAAATTTCTTTCAATTTGAACGAACAACAAGTTTTTTGCTTTAAAAAATCGTGTCAAACTAAATAAATAAAGAGCTACAAAAGTTACAGTTTAGATCAGTTTTTCGGTCGTACAAATACCTTTGTTCACTGATATGAATAAATAGAGAATAGATTTTTCTAATAAAATGTCAAACAATTTCAAGTTATGCAAAAAGTGTTTATGACATAGGTCATATTTTATCTGACTAACAATATTTGGACTAAAATGTGAAATATTCAAACAGGACAGGAATGGCAACATCCAGAAGACACACAGCCAACTGCATCTTACTGCCAGCGCCGCCTAGCCTAGGGTTGAGCGCAACTAAATATTTACACATTTAATAAACAGTACAATTTACATCCATCCCAAATAGATAGTTTGATACTTTATCTGCTGTTTGAAAAGAAATTACTAGTTTTTATTCTAGTTAAAATTAAGTTTTGATATGAAACTTATCTGAATTTCTTTTCTTTGTTCAACGTTTTTATTAATGGTTGAAAGTTGAAAGACTGGTTGCATAAGTTTCCACAGAAAAATGATGAGACTGGTGTTACAGAATTCACCCTTGACAACCATAGGAAAATATCTGCATTCATCTAAATTTGGGAACGCCACGGAAAAATTGTCTTCGGTCGTATATTTTTACATTTTAGTTGTTACAATATTTTAAAAGATCTTACAATTATCTATTATTTTCTCATAATTGAGATTTGACAACCTAATATTTTTCTTACTACCAAATGCACGAGAAGTATGACGTCTGCTCAACTTTATGACGTCAAATGTCCGAAGGTACCTTTTCCCGTGATGCAACAATTCATACCAGCTTGTTTCTTATTACAAGATTGTCTCAGTTATCATTGCGCTTTTGTTAAGAAACTCGAGTAACCCTTGTTATGATTTTTTTTATTAATGATTTAAATATCTGCAGCCGTCAGTTCGTCAATTTAAAAATTACACCATCGCCATTAAATCATAATTATTATCTTCGAAAATATATATTTGTTCAACACCAATTACATTGAAAAATGGAAGGCGCAGATCCTATTCTTTTATTAGTTTTTTTGCAATTCTAAGAGTAGCAACTGCTGTATGCATTTGAAAAGTAATTCTACTGTTAGATCTACCGTTCACTAGAGAATATTTTCTGTTAACAATAATTAAGATGACTACACTGACAGACTGATATTGTTGGATATCTTTTAAAAAAAATAAAATGGTGAAATTCTCTGTGTGATTCAGTAAGTTGGACAAACAGGACGCCCTTAAACACGTTTTGTTCAACATTGTTCTTAACCTTGAAACACTAGAAAGATAAAACATGTTTATAACAACATTTGAAATATTAAGGACCACCGTTACAAAATGTTTCTATTCAACCTATAGAAAAAACTTACATCTGACAGCAGTGCATCATAAGCATCAAATACGTCAACATCTTAATATCTTTGTTAGGATTACAACATTGGTCTGGCGGGCAAGATTTCATAAATCCTCATCAAGTCGTTTTTGCTTAAAATATGTAAAAAGAGAGCTCGCAGTGATGTAGGACTTACTGTAATATCAAACGAAACTCACATGTTCGTTGTTCCATTGATGACCCTCGTTGTATGTGCCGTGTGGCGGCTGTACAAATCGCCCTATACATTCGATCAATACCGTTATCAATGAATATCTTTCAAGGAAATTGACCACAATACAAGATTTGTGTAAATATTGAGTGGCACTGAATCCTGGGCTAGGCGTCGTGGACAGTTATATGTAATTCCATTGCTGCCCATGAACACGCTCAGTCAAACCGAGCCTGCAATAATTTGATATGTGTCGTGTTCGGCGGCTTTCAGTGCCTTTCTGTCTGTTCAAATTATTTAAAAAAAACATCTGAGAGAGACACCCTACATTTTCACTACTGCCTCCACTTTCTACATCAAGTCTACAGAAACTGGACGAGGAAGCCGATGGCATCGTTATCAGAACTTATTACTTGATGAAGTTGCAAGTCTTATTCAGCGTTACGCTTTGGAGGTTCTAAGACCAAATATTGACCCTGGAGTCTGATCATCAAAGACATCTCCTAAACATTTCCCTTTTTAAATAAATAAATAGAGTTTATTGACATTCTTAGTCTATTTAAAGATAAACAGTTAAATCGAGAACTTAAAATGTTTAAATTATTATGTTAATATTACATTACTTCCTTGTTGTTTTTTAGATCCCGGAAAAGATCCATTAACTAGGTATTTTCTTTTATTTTCAAATTATTAACACACTTCAGATAATTTAGTTTTGATTGGTCTTTTTGTAGAGCTACTGAAAACAGTTATGGTTGAGATGTGTGTATTAATTGGCTATATATAAGCTATAAAAGACAACATGACGACTTTTGACAATGTGCTAATAAACATTTTCCCATTAATTGAACTTATAAACTTCTTCGAATACATTGTGATTCCATTTGATAATAAAAGTCTTGATTATGTAACTGATTTATATTTTATTTAGTCTTGAGGAAGCTAGACGAGAATTATCGAAGTTCCCACATGATGGAAGACTTCGGACTCCACCTGCTAAAATCTTCGAATCTGTTATT
This sequence comes from Corbicula japonica, assembly GCA_038501625.1. Taxonomy (NCBI): domain Eukaryota; kingdom Metazoa; phylum Mollusca; class Bivalvia; order Venerida; family Cyrenidae; genus Corbicula; species Corbicula japonica. Next base: position 30,271 of record JAZAYU010000986.1, read on the forward strand.
AACGGATTAGAACCAATACGTTCTGGGGGATATGGAGAAGTCTATTTGCGTACGATATTCTCATTTAAATGTAGTTTTGTCATAAGCGCAGCTTAAACTGTGAAACTAAGTTTGTTGCTACACTTGGCATGATAGTGTTTGCCTTGCAAAATAAGAATATACCCAATATTTTTTATGCGGACGGCCTTCTATTGTACACACAGTTAACATATTAAAGAATCGTTTTCGGTGTTAAAAGGTAATTTTGTAAATGCAGTTTGGGGAACCACTATAATTGTTTATATTTATTATTGAAATGGATTTTATTTCAAACCCTTTTGAATTTATATTACATACACGAGTGTTAATTTCAAAGCATTGAAATACACTGCGAAACTGCATTTAGCAATATATACTTAAAATTTTTAAGTCAGATAAAATGACGAAACTATTAAATATACCCAATATAGTTAAGTGTTTCTTTTTCGGTCTTCATAAATCTATTGTGTGCGTCCCATCTTTTGACAACGGCCTGCTAAAAAGTCTTCGAACTGACTGAACATATGGTCGAGTCTTTTAATTAATAATGTAAGTACATATCCGAGACTAACAAAATCTATTCGTCATACGGTTGATCAAATGACATTTGCCTGACAAACTGTACATGTTGTCAATGACCTGTTCACTTTATATGGAAGAATGTGAACAACTTTCAGCTGTATCGTTATGTGTCTTTATCCGTAGTCTCAACATTTACTTGTATATTGCAGTTAAAGATTCAGCTCATGAATTTGGTATTGAAGTTGTAGTGAAAAAGATAAAATACAATAATAAAGAAACAGACAGCAAAAATAATTCGATTTCATGCGTAAGTGTTTTTAAACTAGTAATTTCTATGACTTGTTAACCCATACTTTTATCTGGAGACCATACGCCGCTGAACATGGAATGGTATTAATCTGAAAATACCTCATTGAAGGTTCCATGTTCACCGCCATATGCATACCATCGTTTGGGATGGATCAAAATTGTACTGTTTATTGGTGTAAATATTGAGTTGCGCTCAACCCGGGGCAAGGCGGCGTGGGCAGTAATATGCAATCCCATTACTGCCCATGAACAGGCTCAATCAAACCGAGCCTGCAGTATTTTCATATTTGTCGTGTTCTGTGGCTTTCGAAGTTCCCTTTTCATCTTTTTTAAATGTAGAATAAAACAAATCCGTCTTTAGCCATTTTTTGAAAACTATCTGGTAGAATTTCCTAAAGGCATACGATTTTTAATCAATTTAACCAAAACAAAGTTAAGTCAACAGCCCTTCGTTTTTGAAACCATTTATAATAATAAGTGAAATAAATGAAACTTGGAATAATTATAAAGGGCAACGAGAACATGTGCAGTGCACAGGAACTTTTACTTCATCGTACGTATTTTCTTAATTTTTTGTATAGAAAGCTTGTCCTGACCATATCTCTACAACTGTAAAAAGTAACTTAATGATTCTGGGAATACGATAATTGATTTTCAAACACATTTTACAGAATAATGTCATTTAAAGGTTGTTGGGCAAGATACTTGAAAATGTATATTTATAGTACATCTAAAAGTACTTTTGATTCAATATATTGGCCAGTTTAAAGATGAATGGTTTCAATATCACAGCCAATATAGATTTTAATATTGTTCAATCAATGAATATACTTCCTGTTTTTTTTTATTTTTGCACACTGTCTCCATTAGAAATAACACACAGCATAATAGACCTTTAACGTTGTTAAAAACTCCAACCTTTCGATACAGACCATCCTTTTGTTGCAACCGGAGGTCTTTTATATTTACTGCAGGTCTTTTTGCATAGATAACTTAGTCATTAGCATTTGCAGAAGTATTTCCCGTTTTGTTCATTATATAAAAACCGTATGAAGATCTCATCTGTAAAACGGATAGTCTATGAAATTTACTTAAACTTAGAAGAATTGTGAAGGTTTGTGAAGATCTGCAGTAAAAAAGAACAATAACTCATTTTATTTGCAGAATAAAGTTCCTTTTTTGTTTTTTATTGAATAAACTTTTATGGGGCCTATCTTTACAAATTCTGAAAATAATCAAAATAAACTTGAAACAACAATAAAAAATGATATAGCCTCTACATGGGAGCGAACACGCACCGTCTCAACGACAGCCCCTAGCCCTGCATTTCCGACCACGCAACCAATTGAGCTAACCGGGACAACCCCCCATAAAAGGTTTATCGGCAAACCCTGATATACGTAATCATCATTGAACGACATCTACTTTGCATACGCACAGTGTACTATGTTATCTGTTTGCCAGTTCTTGATAATAAGTTGCTTTCACGTTTTAGGAAAAACTTGCATCGAGAACCATACATTTTGCCATTGTTCCTTTGCTGGCATTGGCTGAGAACATCAGTGCCGGGTAAGCAGATACATTTGTAAATAAATAAGACATTTGTGAAAATTGAGGAGGTTAGATATGTTTGAGAACATAACAATACCATTCAAAAGAGAAAGACGAATTTTGATAAAATATAATAATAGTTTCTACAAATGTTGAGCAAGTGATATTTTATCAGGTTTACTGTATCAGACTGATGTATTTTTCTCAGAAAATGGTTATTTGTGTTGGCTAGGCGGCGAGGGCAGTAAAATGCATTTTATTTCCCATTAACAGGCTCAACCAAACCGAACCTGCATCATTTTCATATTTTCGAGTGGTTGGTGGTATTCAAAGTTCTCTTTTCTATATTCTATCTTAATGTAATTTGCTTCAGATATGTTAAACAGCTTGTTCGTAAATTAAAGCTTTCGGTTAAAATTTCAGCATTTGGCTAGTGGTTTCATATCCTGATACAGCCATTAAGCTCACACTCATCTTAATATCAACTAAAATGCTCTTTCATTCTAGTTTCAATTATTTCCCCTTATGCTAATTTCAAACCATGTAAAATGTCAAGCATTGTTAGAAACTGTATGTGGCATACTAAAACTTTCCTATTTTGGGGATACGAATGGTAGGTAATGTGTTTGTCTCTTGCGCGGTGTGCTAAGCGGTTCCGCCATAGTTGTCTGGCTTTGAGGCTATCTATTCATTTTATGCTTTTCAGTGAATTATAGAATTTTCCCGGTGAAATAAAAGTGGTATTTCACTTTTTTCAAACAGTGCAATATCATTTTTATTTTCACTGCTTTTTTCACGTTGGTACCTAAACGCACACAAAATACCGAATGAGAACGTTGAGGAAACGGCCTCAAATTCGGATATTTGACGTCGTGACGTCACGTCATAAACAAGCGGTTTTGGCGCCATTTCTTGCCATTTGTCTGCCAAATTTACACAAATTGTGCACTAAAAACATAAAAATAAAAGAAAATGTGTTTTTACCAGTGAAAGATAGAAATATATTTCACTCGTGAACTCCGCCACTCGTAAAAATACAAATTCCTGAGCTCACTCGGTGAAATATATTTCTATCTTACACTGGTTAAAACAATTATCTTCTAAGAAAGGTTACCAACATGATATTTTACGGCGCTCTGCAGGCCTGGTGATTAACCCATCTACAGTTGATCATTATGCTTACCTCTTTGGTTGCACGACGGTGGCAGGGGTGTAAGAGTTTATGAAAGTTTATGGGGAAATCTTTTCGTAAAAGAACCTAAAAGCTCGATTTGTTTCTTTTATCCCCGTCATCGTGTTCTTGCTAATTTTACTCCAGGTGCTCTGGTCTCGGAAAGATCATTGAGTACCCGCCCTTTGGCTTTGCAATCCTATTAAATTCTTATGTTTATATGTTTGTATGCTTTTGCATGCAACATTGTTGAGCTGATGGGTGGGTTGGAGTTATTTCACCAAGACAATTTGTACTTGTTTTGTGATACGAGAACCTGTTGGGGCAAGTGTGAGGTTGGTGCACCCTAGAACCTGGTTTAAACCCCCAGTGGCAATTTGTTTTGCCACTGACCGTTCCAAGGCGGTATCCCCAAAGGTTCTCTTGTTTATTAATTGTTTGTGGCGTCCTATTTGAATTGACATACATATATAAAACATGCTCTCTCTCTCTCTCTCTCTTCCTCTCTTCTTTTTCGCTGCGTGGGAAGGCTGTGTTTTTGAGTGTGGCGATTCCTGATATGCATATGTTGCCTTTTCTATATATTTAGTATATAAACCGTATATGATATAACAGGAAAAAAATTATCTTTATTCGAACAAATCCGAATAGTTGACATTTTGCAATATTGAATGTTTGACAACTCACAAAAAGACCTTGAATGTTTGACAATTCACAAAAAGACCTTTTTTCTCTTCGTGTTTTCACTGTTTCCATATTTATGAACTTAAGATTTCGCTCAATTTTTATAAAGCCGGATTTCTCATTTGTTTTTAGCGCTGTGACCTTTTAATATGTTTTTATCTTTTTGCACTATAAGCTCTCTAAATTTAAAAAACTCACATTTTTTCAAATAATCTTTACAACACTTGGTGAGAATGTTTATGGCTTTGTTTTATTGGTTAGACAATTTGAAAGCAGCCGGATCGCACTAATGTTTGTATCATGTTAGTGTTCGGTTTGATTGATTAGAAGAGTTCACGACTGGTGTATACAAGAAGACTTAATATTGTACATGTATGACAGGCGTATACAAATCGAATGTGGCTTGTTAACCGAAGTTTCTGTTAGGTTTTTTTTATATTTCAAGATCATGCCTCTTTATTCGCGTTAGACGATGTTGAGGAGACTGCCCTTTATGCAGTCTTACTTTGCGATGTTTATTTTGTGATTGAAGGATGTGTTTACATGTACACTTTATAATTGCGAATTTCTTGTAAACTTTTCCAGATGATCAGGCATGTTACTGAATGGCTGTATAAAAGGATCTTAATTAATTATACTTAAGCTTTAATATAATGTTATTAATCAAGTGAATTCATATTGTTGTTATTAGGCCAGGGTAGTCATATTGGCCCGAGGGTTGAGGGCTAATATGACTGCCCGAGGCCCAATTACAAGGCCAATACGAATTCAATTGATTAATTGCAGTTTTATTAAGTAACGCAATATTTATAGTTCAAGACATTAAAATTGCTAATTTACTGGCCTGAAGAGATGAAGTGACAACTCAGATTCAAATTTCTTTCAAACTTCACTCGGTCTACAGAATTGACCTGGCTGGTATAAGCTACCAAGGAGATGCAGATATGCAGGTTGTTTTGTTTTGAATTCAAAAACAACCTGAACATTTTTACACACTGTGGCAGCCAACTCTCTTGTTCATCTAGTCTAAATTTAGTTATTATCCAAATATATCCAAACTAAGTTTACTTTTCAGGCACATTCCATCCATGACTTCCGCATGTAATACTCAATTTAACCTGTCTGTTAGTTATCCAAACTAAGCTTTGTTCCTTTTTGCAAAGTCATTCTGAATAAACTTTCTCAAATAAAGAGTCATCCCTTAAAATTCACTGTTGTTTTTTGTTTCAAGAATTCTTGCTGCAGACATCTGTGTTGTTGTTGTACTAGGGGGGTAGATAAACTCAAAGATTTTATAACACAAAAAGATATCACCAAAATCAGCAACATAGACTTATCCTCTGCCGCTTTGCGGAACTGCACTTCTTGTGCTCAAAGTCATACTATCTATTACCATTTTAATCCATTAAAGACTGACTTAACATTATACAAAAATCATGCAGAAGAAGCTGCATAAGTATCCTGTTGACTTAGTCTAGGTAAACTAAAGGTAAACAATATAATTATAACAAGTTTACCGCAAGAACAATTTAATTGGTGTTATTGTATTCATTTTAAGAATAAGGCTATGCCTTTTTCAGCGAGGCTTATTTTTTATCACCATATCTTCGTAATGGTGATCTTGAAGCTTGGATTCAAAGAGATACAGCAGCAATCGAGACAGACAAAAAAGCCGAACTTTCCAGCAATATACGTTTAACGATCCTTTATCATGTCACTGCAGCTCTGGAATTTCTTCACATGGAAATATCCGGACTCAGGTAATTCCTTTCTATATTCCCTTTTAAAGTTCAGGAACTAGCGTTAAAGAGTGACCATAACACAAGATATCCTGTCCGGAAAATTTGTTAAACAAAAACACAAATGGTTTGAATGCTTCCTAACTGCGGTGAAAACAAATGAAACATTGTGATATTAAAGATCATATTACAAATATTACGAAATATTGCCTTTTATTTATTACTTATTGAGACAGTTACAAGACAGTCTTTGTTGACAAGAATAAGGGCCTGGGTGTCAAGTGTGTCAAGTTCTATCAATTGAAAGGCTAACAATGTGATATTCTGTGTACAGCGCTCTGCTTGAGGGGTGATCTACCCGTCTACAGTTAATCGATATGATTACACGACCTTAAACGAACTAGAAACTCGATATGTTCCTTTTATCCCTGCCATCGTGTTCTTGCTGATTTGACTCCATTGGCTCTGGTCTCAATAAGGTCATTGAATACCCGTCCTTTTGCTGTTAAATGCTATAAGCGTCCTATGTTCTATATGTTTATGTACTTTGCATGCAAAATGTTGTTGTTGGATGGGTTGGGGTTATTTTACCAAACCAACTTGTACTTGTGCGATCACATGAGAACTTGTTAGGGCGATTGCGAGTTATTTGTACTATAGAAACAGTTTTAAAATCCCAGTGGCAAAATGTTTTGCCACTGACCGTTTCAAGGCGGTAACCCAACGATTTCATTTTTCGTTAACGTTAATTGTTTGAAGTGTCTTTTATCAAATTGATCTTCTTATAAACTGATGCTCTCCTTTCCTTCATCATTTTGGATTCGTTGGGAGTCTGTGTTTTCCGGGTGTTGCAGTTTCTGATAATTTAAACATATTTTTATCAAACAACAAAAACAAACGTGTGTAACATGATGCTAAAAAGACGTATGTATACTTATTTTTTTGAATGTTGTTATATGTATGTGTTAACTTTGAGTAAGTTAACATCTACACTGTATGGTAACAGTGTACGTCAAAAATCAAAGATCCCTTTCAATATGGCGACGTGTGACAAAGCAAAGAGGTAAACACTTTTTCCCACGACGGTGGCAGGGGTTTAAGAGTTTATGTAGGTTTATAGGGAACACTTTTCTTAAAAGAACATAGAAGCTCGATTTCTTTCTGTCGTCGTGTTCTTGTTGATTTTACTCCAGGAGCTCTGGTCTCGGTAGGATCATTGAGTACCCGCCCTTTGGCTTTGCAATGCTATAAAGTTCTTATGTTTTATATGTTTGCGTGCTTTTGCACGCAACATTGTTAAGCCGTTGGGTGGGTTGGAGTTATTTTACCAAGACAACTTGTACTTGTTTTGTGATATGAGAACCTGTTGGGGCAAGTGTGAGGTTGGTGCACCCTAGAACCTGGTTTGTTTTGCCACTGACCGTTCCAAGGCGGTATCCCCAAAGTTTTTATTTTTCGTAAATTGTTTGTGGCGTCATATTTGAATCGACATACTTATAACAAACGTGCTCTCTCTCTCTTCTTCTCTTCTTTTTCGCTGCGTGGGGAGGCTGTATTTTGTGAGTGTGGTGATTCCTGATATGCATGTATTACTTTCTAATTAATATATCCGTCAATAGATAGAATTCGACAACACCTCTGGTATTAAATGACATAGCTTTTTTGATCGTGTGTGCTGTTTAGTCTGAACATAACACAGTTACAACGAAATCCTTCGGTAAAGTGACCCAAAAATATTTTGAAAATTGTGCGATACTGAGCTCAGTGTTTTTACTGATTTCATTGCGAGCCTTTATTCAATTCTAAAAAATATATGACGCGACTTTAGATGGTATTAAAGCAATAAAATAACAGCATTTGGTATTGTATTTTAGACTATCTTTACAGTTGATGAAAGACGAATTAAACCACAGTCTTTAAGTACCAAGGATGTTATACAACTCTGTTGACATAGACTTCAATAAAAAATAACTATTTACTTTTTCGCTTTTTCACAAACAGACATCTTGAGAGAGTTCTCTGATTTTTGACGTACATTGCTACCATACCGTGAGCTAGGCCTTTAGAATGTATGAATAGAAATTGATTAATTATCGCTATTGAAAACTTGGCACATTGTCGTTCCATGCCCGTACCTTACATGGGACAAGAACAGGTTGAAATACATGTAGGGATGTGCTTACTTGGAATCAATTATTTAATATCTTGTTTTTAATGTTTATTCTTAAATGAATTAAATACATATTAAATACATCACAATCTCAAAATTTCCCGTTTCTGTTAATTGAGTAATGTTTTAATTATATACTCGTATTTATGTTGATTTATGTATACGACCAGGTGTGATTGGTATGTATTTTGACGTGTAGCTGAAATCCACCATTTAGGTCTCATTTGTTTTAACAAAGCTGAATAAAATTGAACGAAACGTGTCAAGGATATTCTATGTTCAATTTATTTTCATGGAATTTATCGAATATTCTGAAACCTAGCTATACACAAAGAAGAAGCGAATTTTTTTTAAAATATATTTAATAATTTTGAGTAAGTAAATATCTACAAAGTATGGTAAAAAAGCTTGCAATGATTTTAATGATTTCAATGAAGTTCAACGTAATCTATGCATAACAGAATTACTTTTAAAACAAGATTATCGGTATCACAAATTAAGGAAAACCTTTTGCAAGTATTATATTGCCGATACCCAGATTTAATTCAAAAATACAGAATTACATCATAGCACGCTCTAGAAAAGCGAACAAGCTGTGAGAAATAAATCCCATAAGATGTTGCACGAGAAACATCGACGTCTAAAAACGGAAAACTTACTATATTAAAATTAAAATCATCTCTTTTATCATATATTTTAGTAGTGACGTATCCATTTTAAATAAAAAAAGATTAAGATCATGAAAGTTTTATATCCTTATCAGAAGTGTTTGCTTTATCAAAAGGTGAAATATGCATACCAGGAATCGCCACATTCAGGAAAAACAGCCTCCCCACACAGTCAAGAAGAGCGAGGGAGAGAGCATGGTTAAGAAAATGATCAGTTTAAAAAAGACACCAAAAACAAAACCCGAGAGGTTACCGCCTTGGAACGGTCAGTGGCAAATCAAATTGCCACTGGGGGTTTAAAGCGGGTTCTAGGGTGCACCAACCTCACACTTGCCCCAACATGTTCTCATATCATAAAACAAGTACAAGTTGTCTTGGTGAAACAACTCCAACCCACTTATCGGCTCAACAATGTTGCATGCAAAAGCACACAAACATATAAAACATTATTTCATGAGGATACATTTTATTAACCAGAGATGGTAAATGGTGATGTTATGCTGCTTTAATATGATGTTCAGTAGAAATTGATAACATAATATCTCTTTCAACAACAGTATAAATACAGAACAGCAACAAGGGGTGCACAATAAGTAGCCATTGGAATGTTGATAAATATAGGTACCAAATCTCATATAAATATTATCCAATAAAAATGTTAGCGCATAGATAAGGTCTTGACAGGTCCGTAAAGTATAATTATCACAAGAACCATCTGTAAAAATGCCCCATTGGATTATTCGTATGATTTCTGCAAAGCTGTAAAACAAAAGATGTTGCAGCGTTTTTTGTCGGTTTCGGTGCCGTGTGGCGACTGCAAAAAGTCTCCCCGTATACTCCATCAGTGCTGTTATCAGTTGCCTCCGTTGAATTTCGTTGAAGCACGATACGTATGTTTCGATACATTTTGTCTGTTTGAAGATGGATGGTTTCATTCATCCCTGTCAATATTTATTTGGATATTGTTCACCCAAAGGATATACTTGCTGCTTTTTTAATGTTGCCTTTGACGTTTTCTGAGATATGCAGGATTTTCTCTGTCATAATTTTCTTCTGTTTAGTTCCCCCACTGCTTTCTCGTTTACGACAAACTCATTTTTTCATCTGGCGACCATACGCCGCTAAACATGGAATGGTATTAATATAGAAATTCCGCATCTAAAGATCCATGTTTACCGCCATATGTACACTATCGTTTAAGATGGAACAAAAAAGGTTCTGTTTATTAAATGTAAATATTGAGTTGCTCTCAACCATTTGCTAGGCGGCATAGGCAGTATTACATGTAGTACTTCTAAAATTACATTTGATTTAATATTTTGGCTAGTTTTAAGATGGGTGTTTTCATTATCCCAGCCAAGTTTTGGACATTTGCTCAATCACCAGGGGGATATACCTTCTGCTTTTTACTTTTTGGCGTTTTCTGTGATATACAGGATTTATATTATAAAATCCCCTGTAAAAATTCTATTCTGTTTATTTCCGCCCTTTGTTTTCGCGTTGAGAGCTTGTCCATTCTTTTATCTGGGGACCAAGAGCCGCTTATTGGACTGGTTATAAATAAATATGAAAATACTGCATTTCACCGCCATATGCACGCCATGTTGCTACAGAATTTGCAGCAAACTTTGTGCACCTTTAATCTGTACTTAAGGGCTTACCACACTCCTCCCAATCCTGTACATCGATAAAAAGTAAATTATCAAATCTAAATAACGGCAAAAGTCCGTTAAATGAAACTTTGCACAAATGTATGTTATTAATGTATCTTTATTTTGCAGATTGTAAGAGACGTTAGAACAGTAAAGAAAAAAAGCGAGATCTAAAAATTCCCTCAACTTCTTTTTACATAAATTCACAAAAACTAAACAACACAAAACATCATTTTAAATTCCCACATGAGTAATATGATACTGACAACAATTTATTGTGTCCTCGTGACTTACATATGTAAACTTTGTGAATTTAAGGAATTTTAAGTTCTAGCTTGTGTTCTTTACTATTCGAACATGTCTTACTGTATGCAAAATCAAGATAGATTAGTAACATTCATTTGTGCAAAGTTTAATTGAACGGCATTATGCCATTATTGAGTTTTTGATCATTTTCTTTTTATCGATGAACGGGATCGGGAGGAGTGTGGCAAGCCATTAAGGTAACCCAAAAGATGCTATATGACACATCGTGCAGCCTGTGTTGATACTTATTAATTTCTGAAAAGGCATCGCTGAGGTAGCTCATTAAACAAGAAAGAAACGCCAAGATAGATGTGAAATTAAAGAGATATTAACTTTTCTGTTCAAATTTGTTATTTAATGGGGGAGGCCCAAACCAAAACGGTGGTGAATAAAACACCATTATAGTCAACTAGTGTTTAGTATAGTGATATTCAATATATTAAAAAAATCCCGAAGGAAGGGTGGTGATGATAACTATGTAATAAGAAAGTGATTGTCACCGTGCTTTTCAGCACTGTATATATTAACATTGTTCCGAGGAAGTGTTAGTGTAGATGTTGTTTATTCCCAAGTATACTGATTTCTGTTATCATTTTAAGAGAGAAAAGATTAGAAGATTATCATGCAATGTCACCATACGTACTTCTTTTATTAGTTGAGCCTTAGTATGCAATAGCCAACATATTAATATATTAAAGTCCTGTGTTTTTACCCTGATTAGCCATATGGTAAAGCACATAGAATAAATACAGTTCCAAGTAACCACTAGCAAAGAGTTTTTAATGTTTTTATCAACATAATACTATGCATTTCAGAGGGAGTATACTGCATATGGACCTGGCATCCAAAAATGTTGTTCTTGACGAAAATTTGAATGCTCGACTGATAGACTTTGGTCTTGCAAGAGAGATAAACGAAGGGTCTGACAAGACTAACAATACGACTTCAAAGATGCATGGAACTCCAGGATATAAGCAAACTGATAATTTAGACACTCTTACGAAAGCAGATGATTGGCACAATTTTGGTGTCGGTACGTGAATAAATACATCTAAGGTTACTCATCAAACTAAGAATATTTAAGTTTCGATGAATTTTAAATCCAACGGATAATACGATGTATTGCTTATATTGATTGACAGAATTATTTTGCTCCAATAAACTGATTTGTTATCAACAGTCAAAACCAATTACTAATAAAATTAATCTTAAGAATCGATGAAATATTGTCTGAAGATGTAATATATTGTTATTAATCAAGTGAATTCATATTTGGCTTGTAATTGGGTGAAGGGTAGTCATGCATATTCGCCCGATGCGGAAGGCCGAGGGCGATTACGACTGTCAGAGGTCTTACATGTACAACGAAGCCAATTTAAAGATACTAGATAAATGACAATTTCATTAATTAACATTATTAAATAACCACAAGTACATGTACTTAAAACATTACTCTCGCTCACTTTGTACTCGATTGGGTATTTTCATTAATTTAATTAATACGTCATGATGCCAATTCATACGTCATTTGAATGATGTGTGACGTAATTTAACGAATGTTTACTATTTAAAACAGTAGAATCTACCATTTGTTTATTTTGCTTAAATTCAATGGAAAGTATGGGAATTTGCTAAACATTGAATGCAAGAAGTGATTATCGTGGTATGAGTCTGTAAAAGCTATGATTTGAAATAGATGAAAAGGGAACTTTGAAAGCCACCGAACACGACAAATATGAAAATACTGCAGGCTCGGTTTGATTGAGCCTGTTCATGGGCAGTAATGGGAATGCTTATTACTGCCCACGCCGCCTAGCCCCGGGTTGAGCGCAACTCAGTAATTACACCATTAAATAGTACAATTTCGATCCATCCCAAACGATGGTATGCATATGGCGGTGAACATGGAACCTTCAATGAGGTATTTTCAGATTAATACCATTCCATGTTCAGCGGCGTATGGTCCCCAGATAAAAGAATGGGTTTGCCCTAAACGAGAAAACAATGGGCGGAACTAAACAGAATAGAATTTTGACAGGGGATCTTAGAATATAAATCCTGCATATCACAGACTACGCCAAAGGCAAAATTTAAAAACCAGGAAGTATATTCTTGGGGGTGATTGGACAATATCCAAATCTATATTGGCTGGGATATTGAAACCACCTATCTATAAACTGGCCGAAATATTAAAACAAAAGGAATTTTAGAAGTACCATAAACATAGTACATAAGTATCGTGCTCAGCCGACCTTCAAAGGACGTAACTGATAACAGCACTGATTGAATGTACGGGGAGACTTTTTACAGCCGCCACACGGCACAAACAACGCTACTGTGATATTGAAATAGATGAAAGAGTGTTTCATTCTTATACCTCTGTCTAAACCTTCGCAAAACACCAGGCTTTATGCGAATTATGGAACAAATGAATGGAACATAAAAGCGAGAAAAGTGATTTTAAATCGGGGTATATCACGGGTATGTACAATATAATCTTATTATTATCATGAAATATGACGTAACCATGGATAACAACTGTAAAAAAACAGTACATGTAGACTCTAATTGTTATTATTTTGTTTGGAAAGGCTACATTTTGTAACTAATTTTGTTTATAAGATTGATGTACAACAAAATGTCACACTGCGTACTGTGATTCCTACCAGCTCTTTTTTTTGTGAAAACGTTCTCTTCCCCGACATAATACTATTGTTAAAAGCACCTCCAGAAAATTAGCGAGTTAAAATAAAATGGCTGCCATTTCCTAGTTACTTATTGACGTCTCTATCATTCTTTCGGACCTGCCTTATAAGCTTAGCAAATTGCTTAAAATGCGGGCTTTATATCTTTATGACTTTCCTGCACCGGGCCGGGAAGAGATTTACTGTAGTTATTGGCCCGCTTATTTGAAATGCCACTGCATTATTATGCCAGGCATTAAACAAGTAACAAGGCTGATAATAAATAGTTATTTCATAATGACTAGTATAACCGGCTTTAATATATCCTTATATTCCGAGGAGATACTTATTTTAATAACTTACAAAATTTTATGTTGATTTTATTTTCGGCTCGTGTCTATTTTTTTTATCATAAAAAGTCCTTTCCTTTATCAAAATGTATCGAAATTTTTCTGATATTGGTGTTAATATAAAGTTGCGCTCAGCCCGGGGCTAGGAGTCATTGGCAGTAAAATGCAGTTCCAATACTGCCAATGAACAGGCTTAATCAAACCGAGCCTGCAATATTTTCATATTTGTCCTGTTTGACCATGGCTTTCAGAGTTCCCTTTTCATCTGTTCTAGTGTTAATTTGGGAGGTGGGGCATTGATTGTAATAGCATTATTAGAATAAACTGTGATATTATTAATAATTTTTCAGGGGATATAAAATGAATATTTTTCCACAACGATACACTCCAGGTCAAATGTACATAATGGTCTCAGTTTAAAGAAATACGATTTCTTTTAGAATTAAAGTTAAACAAGGATAGGTTAGCTTTTGAAAGATATCGTCTGCTTCCCGCATTCAAACGATTTGATGTTACTGACTTTGCTTCCTTTCTATAAACCAAAACAAATAATTTACTTTCGATTTCAATCTTGTATTCAAGATAGCTTAAAATATAATATGTAAACAAAAGGGGCCGAGCATTATTCTGGCCGGGCATATGTAACTTGACTCTTAACAAAAGCTTTGGGATGATTAAAAGAAATGTCTCGAGAAAAAACCTCATTCCTTCCAATGAAATGAATATTTTCTAATAATTTTCTCTATAATTTCGGTATAATAAAGGCTATTTTGGTGTAATCGAAGCTCGCTGGAGTGGTATAATTATGAAACATTCTGAAACAATAACCTCTGCAGACACATAACACGTTCAACACGTCTAGCATTCAACATTTAACAATATCTAGACTAAGTCATATTCAAATTATTTCGGAATAAAGTTCGGTTAAATAATGTTTATTTAACCGAAAACGATCACCATTTGAAAAAAACAATAACCTTCTTTGAATTACGTCCCAGATGCAAACTCAAAAAAATAGAATTTATTTTTTTGTGTAAATAATTAATCTATATTAACTTCCAAGTCATTTTTTGTGTGGCATATTTGTAAGAAAGTTGTTGTTGCCATGGCAACCAACAGTTTTTCCATGTATAACAGTATTTACCTACAGCCCACTTTTAGAGAGAAACTATCAGTAGCAAAATGGATTTGCAATAGAAACCTTAATGTGAATTGTTCTAAACCATTTTATTGATCAGAAGAGATGGTAGCATTTCCAACGTTACTCATTTCTTTAATGTTTGTAAATGTTTAAACCCTCATCTGGTAGGGGTAAAATTCACATGAAATTTTCTCAATCCTGCAACCATATCCAGGCTATTTATTGATACTGCCAAAAACAGCATTCTTTCTTCTTCAATAATCACTAATAAAATCGGGAAGCAAATTCAATACAATTGTGGTAAAGAAGGTACTAAAATGTGCCTGACGTCCTTAATTTCCACTGAGTTACCTCCCTTTCCAGCTCTTCTAAAATAAACAAAGTTTCCAAAATGGCACATTATTGAGCTTTTGGAATTTCTTAAATCTATGGAAGACAATATTTACTGGGAAAATGATAGAAAACAAGCAGATTGTGCATCTTGTAACGTGTCGCGTCAGGTGTACTTGGTTATGGGAATATATTTACAGGGGGATTCTCAATTTGGACGGAGTATAAAAACAACTCCAACAATGATTGGTAAATGTACAAGACTATACAATATGTACACTATGACACGTTGTTCGAAAATGTGGGATCGCCTCAGATAACTTGCTAGAGGGCCTTAAGAGATTTGTGTTGAAAGGTGCAATGAGCTTGGAACTTTGTGAATAAATGGTGAACAACTGTAAGGCACGTTATGTTTGTGGTGGAGCACTTGGGTCAAAAGGAACTTCAGTACGCGTAATTGCCAGCTGATTGTCCTTAGACCAAGTGGACTGTGCTATCGGTTATGTAAATGTGTGCAGTGACACTGGCTACCTCATCCGCACTAGTATGTACGGGCTTCTGTTTCTGGTGAAACAGGAATTGTCGGTATTTTGCAATACGACAAGGTGGACGCTTGGTCCTGAATAAGATAGTATCTAATGACACTTTACGAGAGGGCGATTCACCCTATTCGGTACGGTAGCTATATGACAACTGGTAAGGCGACTTTGGCGCTTACAGTTGAGCAAAGTGCACAGTGTATGAACTGTGTCTTGATAACCGATGGAGCTATTTGAAATTGACAGGGTCACTTTGGAGTGACAGTGTTTGGGTGCCTCTGTTGTTCACGACATTCGTTCGCCCTTGGTAATACTTGTTAAATGAACGGATCATTTGTGAGACTGTTATACACAGTGCTTTATAATTTGATGAAATGAAGCTAGGGTTAGTTATGCCAAGTGCACTCTGACAAATGTCAGCCAAAGGCATTGCCAATGGTCTGCCAAAGGTCGTGCCAGAGGTCTGCTTTGGTCTTGCCAAAGATCTGCCTGTGGTTCTTGCCAATGGTCTGCCACTGGTCCCACCAATGGTGACACCGTCACCGTACACTTGGCAGTGTAGTAGTCTATTTTTGGAAACGCTCTGATGAAGAGCTGGCGAACGAATGCGAAATTTCTTCTCTGTTGGTCTTTTTATAATAGTCTTGATTGGGTCCCGGCTTTTGATGCCAGGTACCAGAATGCAATTTAGTTGAAGAGGTGAATTGTTATTTTCGCATAAAATGAAAATACAAACAACGTGTCAAAACAAAGAAACAAATAATTGCATAAAACATAGATTTGATAATTAATTATAACAAAATAGACAAGGTGTGGGTTTTAATGCAGAATATTGAGTATTTGATGATTTTATGAATTCTGCGGTGTGGTCTAAAAGCTACGAAATGCCCGGATGTTGAAGATGTCAAAATGCATTGAATTGCATAGAGATTGATGAATTGTGAAGCTGTTTGACGAATTTGCAAATGGTTCTGAATGTGAATAATTATTTCTTGATGATGGTTAATCATCCCAACTAGGATCTACACTGGTCAAAAGTTCTAAGTGCACACTTTTCAATTTTAAATATCTCAAAGTAAGCTTATTCTTATTGAATGAAAGTTTGATACAATGTTAATTATGATCAAACAATAATATTATTTTGAAAACCGTGCACATGGTTTACGTATTACGTCATCCCCGTCGGCATACGCTATTTATGCATAATCCCCGTGCGGCAATAAAAAATATTTTTTTACAATCGTTTTTGTTTTTCACATGTTCACCGACTCCAGACAAACACGAAAAACACACCAACAAATTGTAACCATGGAACTATTGACGTCAGAAGACAAAGACATTGTCGTCAAAATTCTTTTCACTGGCACAACTTCAAATTTGTTCTAAAAAATTTTGACGGTTTTTGTAAATGCAAAAGAAATACCATATTTTTGCATATTTAATTAATTTAAGAAGAAAATCAAACGATATTATTTTCTAGATTAATAACGTTGCTTACGTTGAACGCTGACGCTACTCAATTACGTCATTCAATATTAATGTAAAACAACATAAACTCGAAAATATTAGTGTAGCATTTATTGGATAAGTGTCCAATAAATAAAAATTTAAAACTGAAATTTATAGAAATTCGATAAACTTTACAATCGAATGATTCGAAAATGACGTTCATTTGGTCAAAAAGCGTGTCCGAAAACTGGTCAGTTTTATCAAAATGAATACTTTTTTTTCATTTGGAAAGGCTGTTACACATATATCATAGAGAATTGCATCATCCCAAACTGCTAGACAATTTAAAAACTTTTGGCACAAAATATTGTTAAAAAAAATGGAATTTCCTCCTTGAAATCCTGTAAAAACGTTATGGATAAAATAGAGAAGAGTGCGTTGGCTCATCGTGCCCAGCAGACCATTACAAAGCTACGGGAAGCTATTTTAGTGCAATGGAATGGCAAACTACAGTATTTCCTTTAAATTTGCATGAAATTTAAATTATACAGAGATGAGAAAACGATCAAAAATGATGGCCGATGCAGTGATTATTAACTTGAGAATTGCTTTCTGAGTATTAGTGAGCTAAAATGTTATTATTTTTTAATCTGGTTAAACAGACATAATTTTTTTGGTGTGCTTTAACAGAATATTGATTCTTCTTCATTGTAATTTACACTATTTTGAAAGATTGAATCAAAGAATTTGAAAAATCAACATTTATCAAGTGTGCACTTAGAACTTTTGACTAGTGTATATTGATCAAGGTAAATTAAATGATTTTTAGTAGTGGTCGGCCGTTACAATCTTAAGAACTGCAATGGTACTCAGTAGAGTTGGTAAAGCCTCCCCAACCTACAGACAAGCTTTACAAGTGTGGAAGGAGTTTGGTGTTTTTATTCCAGTTGGAGGAGGTAGGTAGAAATAAAGTTATTTTAACCTATGAGGCAGTCAATTACTTTTTGAGCTTGTTTTACAAGAAATGCAATAAATAATACATATTACTTGACATGATCTTTAGTTCAGCTTTTATTTTGAGCTATGTATGTCTGTTTCATTTCTTTTGGGAGCTTATATCTAAATATAGAAAATATTGAAAATAGAAAATTTTCAAATTGTTGCTCTTGTAACTTGATCTGCATTCACTGCCATTTAATGCAAAAGTACATGGCATACATCAGTTTTTGGCTCTTGTTTTTTGGTTAGGGTAATCGATTTTCATTGCTTCTGAAAAAAACTGTGCCCACTCACTGTGTACTGTGTGTATGAAAATTGACAGTTACCACAGGGGAAAGTTACACAAAACTGACTGCATTTTTATAGTGATGCATAGATTAATGAGGTATTATAACTCAGGTGGTATTGCAAGTATTTAAAATACTGGAATAGCTTTTTAATCCAAGTGTTGTTTTATTTTTACAGTGACCAGATAGAAATCAGAATGTACTATCAACATTGAATACAGTCATGTGACCCAGGAGTGGTAAGTGATTTTCATTGCTTCTGAAAAACAACTTAATAATAATAATACACAATGGATACCCAGGTTCAGTATAGCATAAATACAGTTGTTGTACTTTTAATCTTGAAATTTAATTAAAAAATATTGAAAATGATATGATTGGAAAAGTAAAAACTCCCTTTGTTTTGACAGCTCTTGTAACAAAATTATCAAACTATAAAAAATGTTTTAAAAAAACTGTGAACACGATAAAATATTGATATAATCAACTGTTGTTAAAACTTAATTGAATTCCAAAACAAGAAAATCATTTTGACAGATAAAACTGTTTTGTAGGACCTGGTGTGAACTCAGACCACTGATACAGATTGTGATAGCCTTTGGTTACCAGGGAGTCAGTACACAGAACAGGGAAGCCAAGATTATGAAAAAGTTATATTTCTAATTTACATAACCAGAAGAAAAGGCGAGCATTGGACAGCTTCTTTGGACAGTTTCTTAGAATGTTGTGGACCAAGTCCAGTGAAAAAAAAACAACAGCAGTTTAAACAAATTGGACAGAAGGATCAGCTCACACTAAAAAAAGACTATCTGGCTAAAGCTTCCAAAATATTTGAACAAGTCCTTCATGTTATTGCACCAAGTCAAGAACATTTAGAGGTATTTGTAGTTGCACAACAGCCCACATAACAACAAAATGACTAACAAATGACAGGTGTTAATAGAGGGTATTGTTTTAGCAAGTGTAACATAGAAATACATCACTAGTGTAACATATATCTATCTTTTACAGCTCAAAACAACTTTTCTGGTTATTTTTGTTAGTGTTTTCTTGAAGAATTTTCATTGTAGAATTTGTCAGTGTCTGTATATGACAATTTGACATGTCGTCTTGTTCTAAAACTTAAACATATTTTCTAAAATTCCAATTTTGAATATAATTCCTGTATGGGCCCAGTGTGAATAAGCAGTGAAAATAAAAGTGTTAATCCACAGTTACAAAACTTGGAAATATCACTTAATTTTTCTAAAAAATCTGTGTTATTCACTGGCAAGCAAAATCTAACAGTAATCATGAATGATACTTTTTCTTGTATACTAAATAAAAGTGTCAGTTGTCTATGTAGACACAGATAAATATATCTTATTCTGGTTTTAAGGTGAAATTTAAATGATTTCCTTTTAAACTAAGTCTGATCTCATGATTATGTTCAAAATGTTAAAAACAAACATGATTTCATTAATGGCACAAAATTCGTCTTTTACAGGCATTGCAAGACAAATTTTTAGCGCCGGTGAAAGATGGTGTGCACAAATTAAATGTTACATGTAACAGCTTTCATATAAAGACATTTCGTGAATAATCAAAACCCATCAGGAAATCCAGTCTTAATTGTGTCAGCAATAATGTAATAAAAAATTTTATCAAATATTTTGAGGCAATTACTTTTCACACTCCCTATGTATAACATCTTTTTCCCTTTTCTCAATGTACATATATATGGGCTTTGTTGCTTATGTAACCAATGTAGATCCAGATCAGCTGGCAAATCATTGCTGTCTGATGTGGCTCAACACTGGTTGCCTCTTGATCAGAATTTTTCAAATGAATCTAAAAGCAAACTGTAGATCCTGATCAGATGGCTCAGGTATGTGGGCTAATCTGGATCTACCCTATTTTAAGGTTTTTTGAATATACGGACTAAATTCTGCAAGTCTAAAAGGCTTAAAATGAGTTTAGGTAGGGCCAACAAGATACTTTTTATTTTGGTATCAAATTATAGCCTATTTTATGGCCTTACAATTTATACTGGCCTGCAAAGAAAATTTTATTTTGAATCCTTGGAAAATGCTGGGAGATAACTTATGTCAAAACACAAAGAAAGCAACAAAAAAACTGTAAAATTTAATATGACAAACTATGAAACTTTTCTTTACTTTTTTCCTTTAAACTTTGTCAAAGAAGTTGTAGGTTGCAAGTTAAAGTTCAAGATTACCAAATTTTTTACTGAGTTTGAAAAACATGAATTAAGCCCCTAGATTTTATTGAAATATAGTGAAACTAATGAAAATCACTAATGTTCTTTTTTCTTGCTAGAAAGTTATATTTCTGGTGATTGTTTTAACTTAAAGAATTAGATTGTAGGACGGATTCCCTGAAAAAGCTTGTTTAACACTCAGTATAACCATTCAGGGATCATTGAAATATATTGATATCTGTTTAATTTTGTACTTGAGAACAAGCCACTTATTACAAACCTGTTTAAAAACAGTACATATTATGGAATCACCGGTGACAGGTGACAGCGTTCACAAAAGATTACCAACTATCTTGTGTAGATTCAGATCAGACTGCACTCATTTGCACAATGATCTACACTGGTCATAAATGTGGATGGGATAAAGCTGATGGAATCCAGATTTAATGTACATGAAATAGTTACAATTTTAACATTAATAGTAAACATTTGCAGTCACCTGAATTTTAAGATTTAAACATGATTCTCTCATACAAATGTCGCTGTAAGTTGCATAATAGGTTTTAGTTTCCTAATAATGTAAAGGTGAAAAGAAAGGAATTTATGAGGAATTCAATTAGAAAGAAGTATATAGTTTACTTTACAACAAACATCAATATTTGTCATTTGATGGAGTGTCTGTTAAAACATTGGTTATTTGCCAAAAAGATTTCTGCAAATACATAATATTTGATGAATTCGCCCCATTTTGTTAGTCTCATCCACATCTAAAGAAATATGCACTTTAATTTTGTAGCAGGTCAAACACCAGTTTGATTCATTTCTTAATGTCTGAACATGCTACAATGTTCAATTTGAATATCTGTACATATTTAGTTAAGAAGACAAAGAAAAAGTGCAATTATTATTAATTTTAAAATCCGTTGCTATGGTATTAAAATGGTTGCTAAGGTGCATTTTTGTGTAATTATTCTAATTTGGTTCATAAATATCTGAACGAAATAAAAATTTTAACAAAAATAAAAAAAACAATTGTCTGCCTTTGTTTGTTCAAGAAATAGTGAAAAATGATAGTGCCTCTAGCTGGGAGCGAACCCTCACCGTCACGGCGACAGCGCCTAGCCCTGCAATTCCTGCGACGCAACCAATTGAGCTAACCGGGACAACCCCAAAAAAGGTTGATCGGATAGTCCTGATATAAGACATTTTTTTATACTATCACAAAATTTCACATTTTTTAAGTTATGTTTTTTTCAACAATTTATAATTTGCTCCCCAATTTTATTTTATTTTCTGTAAGATAAAGCTTTAGTTTAGCAGAAATGATCATTGGCTTTTTCTCATGTGGTTGCAGAGTTTAAAGCAATGTGTTTTTATGATCACATCATTTTTAAGTTTTCTTATTTGAACAATATATACCATGTAAATGTTTCCATGGTAACCATATAGACATGTTGAAATGTAGTTTACACACTATTTTTCATTTATTTTTATTTCATGCTTTGTTGAAGCTAATCCATTTAATCCCTACTCACCTGCTTAAATATTAAAAAGGAAGTTAAAAACAAGTGAATTTTGTTTGTTTTTGTGGTTATTCACCTGTTTCCCTGGCAACATCAATTAATATGATAAAATAAGTGAAATGTTGACCGAAATTAAATTTGACGTGTTTCATAATAGATATTGGGTATAACTGAACTCATTTAAATAAATTACATTGGAAAAAAAATTCAGTTTCCACTAAAAGCTCAATGGTTGGTGACACAGCCTCTCAATACTCATTCCAAAATCTTAGCGAATTTTTTAAAATAAACATCCAGATGGATGTCTATTAAGATACGTATTATATATCCCCTAGCTCGCTAAAGCCCTCGGGCCGTTGTGCTGTTCTTTGGCCGGTTATGAGGCCCCGGCCCCTCTCAGCCGTGAATTATCATCTAAATAATATCTAACTGAGTTTGTTTTTTAGTCGTTATTGTACAGTTTTAAAAAAAGAATGATTTTATGTGTGTGGTATAAGATGCTGCAGGATTCAATCGACTTCAAGAAACTTGTCAAGGAAACATACCTTTTAGCTCTTAGACATGTTATTGGTACTACAGATGAAATATTACGTTGTTTATGTTATAATTATGAGTTAATTTCAGATAAACTGATGTCTGTTACCGTATTCTTTTTTTTGCAGTAATAAGGGAAGTTCTGACTGGCCGACCACCGGCTTTAAAGACTATGCTTAGAACAATGAAAAAGGGCCTAGTGAAAGATCTTTATCAGGTACGTTTTTTCTTAGACATTTACTTTCCGAAAACTTTAAAATGGTTTTAGCTAATATTAGATAACCAGTCATACAAATGCGGTATGACAGTACAAACCATCCGTATCCCCCCAAAAGAATAGTTCATGTATGCCTTTATACTGCCACCAATATTATTGACAATGCATTGTGTATATTTTGGTGTTGTGATCTAATAGCAGTCAAGAATTTGGTACGTATTTAAGTAGATAGACAGTTTGTAAAACAAAGCTTATCTTTTTAAAGAATTTACTCTACTTAGTCCAGTACGTTGTTTGCGTGAGTTAAGCCTTTAAGCTCGACTTTTTGCAGATTATAGAAAGATATCGTACCAATCAAGAAACAGACGCAGTACATACACTCATCCAAAGTTCTAATTGGTCACCAATTATATGTTTAATCAATCATGTTTACAATGTATGTTAGTTTCGTTTCTTCCCAATGTCAAAAGAGACTTTGAAATGAACTGTGTGGTCTAGGAATATATGAAAATGGAACTTTGAAAGTCATCGAACACGACAAATAGGAAAAAATTGCAGGCTCGGTTTGATTGAGCCTGTTCATGGACAGTTACTAGCATATTATTGCCCAAGCCGCCTAGCACAGGGTTGAGCGCAACTCAATATACACACCAATAAACAGTACAATTTTAATCCATCCCAAACGATGGTATGCAACAATAATTAAATGTCTTTCTTATCTTCATTGATTGTTTTCTAAATGAACCGTTTGCCATTTACTAACATCGCTGGGTCAAAATTAGAACTTCTTTAAATTGAAAAAAAGTGAAATATGCATATCAGGAATCGCCACAGGAGAGGAAGAGAAAGCATGTTTGTTATAAGCATGTCAATTCAAATAAGACGCCACAAACAATAAAGACAAATAGAACCATTGGGGTTACCGCAGTGTGGGTTTAAACCAGGTTCTAGGGTGCACCAACTTCACACTTGCCCAAAAAGGTCCTCATATTAACAAACAAGCACAAGGTGTCTTGGGGAAATAACTCCAACTCACCAATCAGCTAAACAATAACATACAAACATATAAAACAACAAGACGATAATAAGCATTGCAACGCCAAAGGGGCGAATACTCAATTATCTTACCGACAGTAGAGCGCCTGGAGTCAAATTACCGGGATAAAAAACAACAATTCGAGGTTCTTAATAGAAATTACTTTCCATAAATCTTCATAAACTCTAAAAGAGGTAAGCATAGTGATCAACTGTAGATGGGTTACTCACCAGGCCTGTAGAGCGCTATAGAATCCCATGTTAGTAAACTTCTGTTTTGAATTTACAGATGTTTTTTAGCTTTCGAAGAATAGAGGAGCTATCCTACTCGCCCCGGTGTCGGCGTCGGCGTCCGTTAAACAAAAACACGTTGGCCCATAACTTGAAAACTACTTATGATATCGACTTGAAACTTGGAATATATATTCACCATCAAATTCTACATCATTTCCAACAAGACCCATAACCTTGCTTCCAATATTTTTCTAATTATGCCCTTTACTCATTTAAATTTTGCGTTAAGGAAAATCTGCACTTTAGTCGATAACTTATAAACTACTTGAGATATCAACTTGAAACTTGGAATATATATTCACTATCAAATTCTACATCATTACCAACAAGACTATATATATATATATATATATATATATATATATATATATATATATATATATATATATATATATATATATATATATATATATACAGAAATATCGTCAGATATGGGGTCTCTGTAATAAACCTTAATCAGGGGTTGTATATATATACTAAGAAATGTGGTAAGTTACGGGTCTTACTTCGATATTATACCTATATGTGTGGTTCTATAAAAGTTACGGGGTATATATGGTACCCCGCTAATTAAATGTCATTTCTATGCACTATCTGACCTTGTAAGTACTATAAGCTGTAATATAAAAATTTGGTTTATGATAAAAAAAAATTTCGGGTTTTTTTTTATAGACCGAAAATAAATTTCGATAATAAACCGTGTTACGGGAATAAAGTTTATCGTACTTAAGAAGTCCGAATATGCATAGAAATGGCATTGAAAATTACGGGGTACCATATATACCCCATTACTTT
Source organism: Corbicula japonica (assembly GCA_038501625.1). Lineage (NCBI taxonomy): Eukaryota > Metazoa > Mollusca > Bivalvia > Venerida > Cyrenidae > Corbicula > Corbicula japonica. The sequence continues at coordinate 55,435 of JAZAYU010000986.1, forward strand.
ATAGCACCTCACATAAAGGTGTAATATCGAAATTAGACCCGTAACTTACCACATTTCTTAGTATATATATATATATATATATATATATATATATATATATATATATATATATATATATATATATATATATATATATATATACAGAAATATCGTCAGATATGGGGTCTCTGTAATAAACCTTAATCAGAGGTTGTTTATATATACTAAGAAATGTGGTAAGTTACGGGTCTTACTTCGATATTGTACCTATATGTGTGGTTCTATAAAGGTGACGGGGTATATATGGTACCCCGCTAATAAAATGTCATTTCTATGCACTATCTGACCTTGTTAGGACTATAAGCAGTAATATGGAAAAAAAAATTATAGATAAAAAAAATTGCGGATTTTTTTTTATAGACCGAAAATAAATTTCGATAATAAACCGTGTTACGGGAATAAAGTTTTTCGTACTTTAGAAGTCCGGTTATGCATAGAAATGGCATTGAAAATTGCGGGGTACCATATATACCCCACTAGTTTTTTGAAACTCACATGTAGGTATAATATCGAAAAAATTCCCGTAACTTACCACATTTCTTAGTATATATATATATATATTCACTATCAAATTCTACATCATTACCAACAAGACCCATAACTCTATAACTCTGCTACCAATATTTTTAAAGGTTATCAACCTTTTTCAATACTGTTATCGTTTCATCCCTCAGGGATTGTATTTTTCAGTCATTTTTCACACCCCTCCCCACTCACCCAAATACTCTTATATACCACATTGAAGGTTGTATGTTCACCGACCTTCTGTTATATTTAAATGGTATTATTCTCTCTTGTGTATTATCTGGTTACAGAATTGGGCCTTTGTATATACTCGGAAGCACTATTTACAGTCCCATTTATTATTTAGGGATCAGTGATTCAACATGTCAATATTTTTAGATTGTTCTGCGTGCTATTTATAGAAAAAACCATAAGCGCGCAAACATTTACGTCATGTATTGCCTGGTGACGTCACTTAAAAACTTGCGATATGACTGAAGGTCGCTAATCATATAATGGTATTTTTTTCAAGCAAAATAATCATGGCGTTTAAAATAAAAGGAAACATTTTAACTCCCAGGCTATCTTCTGCGTCTTCTGTCCATATTCCGGCTAAATTAAATACTTTCAAATACATGCAACCGTCAATTTGTTTATCTCCAATAAATTTATCTTCGGCTACTTCCGTCAATGTGACCGGTTTGCAAAGTGCACAATATACCCATTTATTTAAAAATAATTTAAAAATAAAATTGTCACCTATCAAATCTCATATTCTTAGAAAATATAACATTTCCACGCCTATAAAACTAAACGACGGAAGACGCAGATCGTATCCTTTTATATACAAGTGTAATTTAAAGAGGTGTAGGTGCTGTAGTTTTTTAAAATGTAGCTCGACTATAAAATCAACTGTTAATGGAAGAACTTTTTCAGTAAATATTAATTCAGATATTGATTGACAAACTTATAATATAATTTATGTTTTAACTTGAAACGCTTTAAATTGTGGCATTCAATATGTAGGATAGACGGGACGCCTTTTAAAAACACGTTTTAGTCAGCACTGTTCTAAAATACGAAACAATAATAAAATCAATACATATTTATATAAACATTTTAAACAATCAGGCCACACTTTAAAACACGTTAGTATTCAACCTGTGGAAAAAATTATATTTGATAACAGTGCTTCAAGAGCATTTAAAATTAGAGCAAGACTTGTTTCAGAAGATAATTGGATAAAAAAACTACAAACTCCTTATCCACTTGGTTTAAATGATAATATTTATCAAGAAGGCAACATTTCAAAAAACCCTGATTTTGACATTTTTGGATTGCTTCAAATACGAAAACGAAAATCGAGGTCACATGGGATAAGGACTAATGGTAACATCAAAAGAAAATCACGTGTTCATTGTTCTATTCATGACCTTCAAAATATTTTAAAACATTCTGGAAGACATGCTATGCTGTCGCGTTTAGCTTCTCTTTCTATTTCAAGTTTACAAAAAGTGGATAAGGAAGCCGATGATATTGTTATTAGAACTCATCCACTTTATGAGGTTGCAAACCTTACTCAGTGTTACACTCGGCATGTTCTAAGACCACATATTGACTTGGAATCTGATCACCAAAGACATTTCCTTAAAATTTCATTTTTAAATAAAGGCATAGATTTTATTGACCTTCCAAGTATATTTAAAGATAAAACTGTTGAATCGGCTATACCTAATTATTTCAAGAATACTGAAACACCCATCGTTTGTTATAAATATAACAAGCCTATTAGAAACTCAATTTTCAATTACAACAAAATTACCTCGGATTTACAGATTGTTGAAAACACACCATTATCTTGAGACTGTTCTAATTCAAAATTTTGCTATCAACCTGCCGGTCATATCGTTACAGGGGATCTAAATGTTATCAAAGACTTTAGAATCCGCAATTTAATTTCAAAAGGTCCAAAATACAGAATTCCATCGGACATCGACTTTAATACCTGTCGTGCGGAAATTGCAGAGTCTTTAAACTCTTTTTGCAATAAATGGTGTAAACGAGAACATGCTGAGCCTAATGCTCTTTCAAACTGGAAAAAACAAATATTCAAAATAATTGACACTCGTATATCCTTCTATAAAAGAAACATAGCTTTACTACCACCTCGACCTCGTTTTAACTTTCGTCATTTGAAAAAAGGTATTCAAGATTTTCACAACAAATTTGTTTTAACAACTGCTGATAAGGCTTCAAATAATGTTATTATAGTGTGACGTATACACTATATAAATGTTCAAACTGAAGAGCTTAATAGCACTAATGCTTATACACTGACTTCTTCATCTGAGAGTGATATTGTTACTGCACACACTCTACAAATTACAAAATTTAGAATCAGTGTTGAGCCTAAACAAGACAAAGTACCTACTATGTATTGGTTGCCTAAAATGCACAAAACACCGTACAAAGCAAGATTTATCGCTAACTCTAGTTCTTGTATTACAACAAAGTTATCCGTGCTCTTAACATCTTGTCTTACAGCTATAAAAGAACATGTAATTAGGTATTGCGAAAAAGTTTTTGAAACTACTGGCAAAAATTTATTTTGGTCTATAAAAAATTCAAATGACGTTTTGAAAAAACTTAAATCAAATAATTTTCAGGCGTTCTGTTTGTCTACATATGATTTTTCTACCTTGTATACTTCTCTCCCTCATAATTTAATAAGAGACAAGCTAACCAGTCTCATTGAAAAAACTTTTGCTAGAGAAAATACAACATTTATTGCTTGTAATGAACATAGGGCATCCTTTACAGATGGTTCTTATGATAATTATACTTCATGGACCTGTCAAGACCTTATCCAGGCGCTCACATTTTTATTGGATAATATTTATTTGAGATTTGGTACCTCTATTTATAAACAAGTAATAGGCATTCCAATGGGTACTAATTGTGCACCCCTTGTTGCTGATCTGTTTTTATACTGTTATGAAAGAGATTTCATGTTATCTCTTTCTACCGAACATCAAGATGATATTATTACAGCTTTTAACAACAACTCGAGGTACCTTGATGATTTATTAAATATAGATAATAACCATTTTCCATCACTGGTTAATAAGATTTATCCTAAAGAACTACAGCTTAACAAAGCGAACACTTCAGAAAAGCAAGCAAACTTCCTTCATTTAAATCTATCCATCGAAAATGGTTACGTCACTACTAAAATTTATGATAAAAGAGATGATTTTAATTTTAATATAGTAAATTTTCCGTTTCTAGACGGCGATGTTCCTCGTGCAACTTCTTACGGGGTTTATATCTCACAGCTTGTTCGCTTTTCAAGAGCTTGCAACGATGTGAATGATTTCAATGAACGTAATCTTTGCATTACAGAAAAACTTTTAAAACAAGGTTATCGGTATCACAAATTAAGGAAAACCTTTTGCAAGTTTTATCGCCGATATCCAGATCTAATTCATAAATACAGCTGCAGTTTAAAATCACTATTGCAACAAGGAATTTCACAGCCAGTTTTTTATGGAGATTTAATTTATAAACTTAAGAAGATAAAAGGCGATGTTAATTTCTCCCGGTTATTCGTAAAAACCATCTGTAAATTTAAAAAGAAAGGTTACCAACATGATATTTTACAGCGCTCTGCAGGCCTGGTGATTAACCCATCTACAGTTGATCATTATGCTTACCCCTTTGGTTGCACGACGGTGGCAGGGGTGTAAGAGTTTATGAAAGTTTATGGGGAAATCTTTTCTTAAAAGAACCTAAAAGCTCGATTTGTTTCTTTTATCCCTGTCATCGTGTTCTTGCTGATTTTACTCCAGGTGCTCTGGTCTCGGAAAGATCATTGAGTACCCGCCCTTTGGCTTTGCAATGCTATTAAATTCTTATGTTTATATGTTTGTATGCTTTTGCATGCAACATTGTTGAGCTGATGGGTGGATTGGAGTTATTTCACCAAGACAATTTGTACTTGTTTTGTGATACGAGAACCTGTTGGGGCAAGTGTGAGGTTGGTGCACCCTAGAACCTGGTTTAAACCCCCAGTGGCAATTTGTTTTGCCACTGACCGTTCCAAGGCGGTATCCCCAAAGGTTCTCTTGTTTATTAATTGTTTGTGGCGTCCTATTTGAATTGACATACATATATAAAACATGCGCTCTCTCTATCTTCCTCTCTTCTTTTTCGCTGCGTGCGGAGGCTGTGTTTTTTAGTGTGGCGATTCCTGATATGCATATGTTGCTTTTTTACATTTTGCGTTGAGCAAAATATGCACTTTAGTCCCTTACTTAAAAACTAGTTGATATATCAACTTGAAACTTGGAATATATATTCACCATCAAATTCTACATCATTACCAACAAGACCCATAACTCTATAACTCTGCTACCAATATTTTTTAAGTTATCCCCCTTTTTCACTTACATTTTGCGTTGAGCAAGATATGCACTTGGCTCATAACTTTGGAACTATTTGAGATATTGCCTTGAAACTTGAAATATATATTCACCATCAAAATCTACATCATAACCAACAAAAACCCATAACCCTGCTTCCAACATTTTTTCAAGTTATGCCCCTTTTTCACTTAAATTTTGTGTTAAGCAAAATATGCACTTGACCTTTAACTTTGAAACTACTTGAGATTTCACCTTGAAACTTAGAATTTCTATTAATCATCAAAATCTATGTCATTATCAAAATGACCCATAACTCTGCTACCAATATTTCTCTAGTTATGCCCTTTTTCACTGATGCAATTCTCTCATAACTTTTAAACAACTAGAGATTTCTTTAAAACTTTAAATATATGTTTGACATCAGTTTCTCAATCATTATCAAGAAGACCCGTAACTCTACCGGAAATATTTCTGTAAGTTATGACCCTTTTGAACTTAGTTTTTTCATTAGATGAAATATGCGTTTGATCCATAACTTTGAAACAACAAACTTAGAATATACATGTATAGTCACTATGCTTATCTTTACCATAACCACCAAGACCCAAATCTCTGCTTCAGTTTTTCAATTTTTATGTCCTTTTTAAAATAGATTTTGTTTTTGAGTTTGTGTGCACTTGGCCCATAACTTTGAAACTATCAACTTCAAACTTGAAAAAAAAATCACCATCATAATCTAGATCACTTTCACGTGAGCTACTGTATGCTGTTTAAAGTAATGCTTTTTTTCATTTCAGTTCTTTTTCTGTAACATTACTGAAGTAATTGATATTGAACTTAAAGTAAATTTCTCCAATCATAAATAACTAACAAGTTGTTTTTTTTAACTCTTCCAAAAATATTTTATAGTTATTCCCTTTTTTAGTTCAATATTTATGGAACATTATGGAATTATTTCTGTTATTTAAAATAACTTTCTCCCATTCGATAGTAAATACTTTCCTGATTGCACATTAATGTTTGGCCATAGTTGTTATTGTTTTAATCTTTAAATTGCATTTGTTTCAAATGATTCGAATAGTCGAGCGCGCTGTCTCCTCGGACAGCTCTTGTTACTAATTACCGGGAGAATTTAATATTTCCTATTATTTTCTTAAGTTTATAAATTAAATTTCCATAAAATACTGGCTGTGAAATACCTTGTTGCAATAGTGATTTTACCTCTTTGGTTGCACGACGATGTCAAGGGTTTAAGAGTTTATGAAGGTTTATGGGGAAATCTCGTATAAGAACCTTGAGGCTCGGTTTGTTTCTTTAATCCATGTAATCGTGTTTTTGCTGATTAGACTCCAGGTGCTCTGGTTTCGGTAAGATCATTGAGTACGTGCCCTGTGGATGTGCATTGCCATTTGGTTATTATGTTTTATGTTTAATATGTTTGTGTGATGTTGCATACAACATGGTAAAACTGATGGGTCGGAGCTATTTCACTAAGACGACTTGCACTTGTTCGTTTATAAGAGTATATGTTGGGGCAAGTGTGAGATACTGAATCTGGTTTAAACCCCCCATGGAAATTGTTTTTCCACTGACCGTTTCAAGATTCCTGATATGCATATTACTTTTTTAATGGCAAGAAATACATTTGATGAAAAATTAAGGATAACTCTAGCTAAAATGTTCCAATGTAAATCATAACAATATTTAATCTTAAATTAAAGTTTTAGGCAACTGATTACAAGAAAAAGTGAAATAAATGTCTTTGTTATGAAAATAACGGAGAAAACGTGACCAAGTAGAACATCGGGAGAGTGTACAAACCGTACCCCCTACCAAAAGGAATAGTTCAAGACAAGTTTGTCAACTTAGAGCAACATTAATATTCTTAGACATTAAAAGTAGCCAGCAATTTGAGTGGGTTGCACAATAGGCTTCTTTAAATCCTTCAAATTTCTGTTTTCTGGAGATTTTATATAAAAAGATAAATATATAAATCCAAATATGATATAATAACAGTATTACAGGGTTGTTATTAATGTTTCAGTTTCTCTGTTTTCAGGAGAAAATATGGAAAGATAAGTCTCTTGTTAAAAACCTGATCGATCTGTCTGAAAAATGCATAACCAAGGAAAAAAACCTAGAAGTAAACAATGAGATCCAGGTAAGCATTTTGATATTGATACTTTCTTAAAAGATATAATACAAATAAATATAGTATGAGTCTATAATTCTACCTAAATATATTTATTTATTTTAGGTTTTGTATTCCCTTATTTATTATGACCCCGGCATCTAGTTAGTCCGGAAGTACGTACGGTTAACCTGTTTTAGGAAGTTTGATATTTCTTGGCTTGAAAGTTTACATACTTACCTTACAGTGCGCAAATCATGAACTCGACAAGTTAATCTGACTACGTTATATCCGTTGTAATCTTCCTATTTTGTACTTAAAGAAATGGTTAACCTGTTTCGTCTCAATTTCTGCAAAGAGCATTATCATTACGTTTACACACTAAACAGACCACATGTCATAAGCCTCATAAGTAACATAACTCTAGCTACCTTATTTCTTGGGTTATCTTCCGGCTTTTAACTAAGAGAAATGGCCAACATGCTTCGGCAAGTTAGATATTTATCAAGTTTTACAAATAGCAGTGGCATAAAGTTTACACACAACAGTGCACAAGTCATGACCCTTACAAGTTATATTACTCTGGCTGCCTTACTTATTAAGTTATCTCCTTGATGAACAATAGATTTTGTTAACTTCTTGACATTTCCTTTTAAGTAAAAGTGAACATTTTGATACTTTATTTATTTATTTTAATGAATGGCAACTCTCAAATAAATGCCCTTCTCGGACGTTTGACATAAAATACGGTGTTTTTTCTCTAAACATTTTTTAAAGTGCAATTTGTATTTGTTAACTCCATTTGAGAGATTGAAATCAATACTTTAACACTAAAAATTGCGATTTTCATTCTGGAAAAAATCTAACATTTTGATGGGCATCTACGGAGCCCAAAGAATATAGCTTGAAATTCCAACAACCCTTCATGTCATTAACAAAAAATGCAATTTGCTTATTTTTAAGGCTTAACATAATATTTGTTTGCTCCATTTTATAATTTATGGAGATATGCTGGTAACTCATTATTTCCACAAGAAAATCAGTGATGTCATTTTAGAAACTAACGTCCTAAATTTTGCTGGGGTGTTCAAAAGCCCAAAGGGCAGTTTCTTGAATTGAAAACCAGCATGATGTCATTAAAAACGAATGAAATAAATTACGAGGGTTGTATGATAAATTCGTGGACTTTGTTTGCTAAAACTTTAACATGTGTCGTAAATACATGTATTTTGCACACGTTATAATTTAATGTGCCTGCTATCCTAAAATCATATATTAAGACTTATATTTGCATCACAATCTTTGATTAAATAGCTATAACGGATCCATGGTAACGGTTACTGGAGCACTCCGTTTTTATACTTTTTATACAGAAAACATGCAACAATTAAAGTATGTATACGAATGTCAATTTTCACGGGAATCTTTCACATGATTATGTGACATCTGAACGTCATTTCCATTAATTTTCAGCGCTCTATGTTATAAACATACAAAGCAATTGCAAAAACTGTAGCTAAGGTGTCTAAAAAGCATGACGTCAAAAACTGACCACGAAGTCCTTGCAAATATTAAATTTTGCGTGAATCTAGGATTTACTCCGACACAGACGCTTGAAAAACTTCGGAAAGCGAAACATACATCATGCTGTAGATCTCTGGTACGATCGATATCGAAAGGGTAGAGAAAGTTTAAAAGATGATGTCCGAAACGGAAAACCGAAGAAGATTTTAACGTAAATTAAAGACAAAGTTACGGCGTTGCTTGATGACGACCGTCGCCTTACTGTGCGTGAAATTTCGGAAAATGTCGATATGTCTTTAAATACCGTGCACAGAGTAATTGCAGACGAAATAAATATGAATACATAGACATGAAAATTGCATTCATCTTGAAGGTGATTACATTGAGAAATGAACGTTCGCTATAAATGCGATTTTTTAGACGTTGTGAGCGTCTTTTGTTAACGGCGTGCTCCGGTGCACGTTGATAGCCTTTGTATTTAACCTTGTTATTTGTAAACTATTTTATGTATTGACCAGCGGTTTTCTGTACTTTGTTTGCAATGAATTGTCGATTATGACGATATAAAAATTATCTTGATATGAGTTTGTTTTTACTTTCTATAACAAAAGTCCACGAATTAATCATACAACCCTCGTATGTTGGGTTGTATTGAATAATTTTATTAAGCTTTCAAATCCGACCCCAATACTTGCATCACCAGTCATGTCCCTTTTTACTAAACGCCTGGGCATTTATTGGACTAAATTAGATAAATGTTTTTCTTAAACAATCAGTTCTTAGTAATCTTAGATTACGGAATAGTTTACATTTTTAAGTAAAAATTATTTTCATGTTCAGGTTCTGACACTAGAAAGTTATTTCCCTTATTAAGAACTAGCTTCTGGTTGAGGTTGCTGTTTTAACACTGTGCTATCCTTTAAAACCTAATTCATGACGAACTGGCATCCGGGGGCATATGCGTTCTTTGCTTTTCGTTTGTAATGAAAAGTCATATAAAAGGAACCGCGGGAAAATGCATACATTCTTTGTTTTTTTATCCTGATATTTTTTTATCAAATTCGTTTGTGAAACATGTTAGCACCTGGCCCTGTGATTAAAAAAAACACTAGTTTAATGCTCAACTAAATTCTGTGTTCAAACTGAACATGTCATTTACAGACTTCATAAATTAGAAATAACTGTCTCTTTAACAGATGTCACTGAAGTCAATCATGTCATATTTTCAGTTTTAATTGTTTTATTGTATTATGAACATAAATAATGCCACAACATTTTCATGCTCAAATTAAGTTCAGCATGGAATAAAAATTGTAATCACGGTTACTTATACAATTTAAACAATTGCAACTTAAACTTAAGAATAGATTTTCGTCGTTATACATCTACTTTGCTTCAGGAGTTATTTCTGTCAGTGCCTTGATAACTGTTTGTGGATTTTAAAAATATATTTACTTGATTGTGATGTATTACGCTTTAAAATTGGCTTTTAAAGAACATTCAACCTTAATATTTCTTTTTCTCATGACTCAATAGAAGATCAAACATGAAACAGAGCAGAATAGAACTGTTCTGTTCTGTATAACAACATTCAATTTTCATTTTTCTTGTGACTCAAGAGAAGATCAAACTATTAAAAATAAATAGACACATACCGTAAATTGGGATATTTTGGCCTTGGTCAATAATAAGCCTAATTGACCACCCTGATGATTACTAAAATTAAACACACCAAACTATGTATTCGTGTGAATCAATTGTGTTTAATTTGAATTGTTTGGCTTTTTAAAAAAAGTGAAAATTTCGATTTTAAATTATTTCAAACCTACAGAAAAGGAGCTGTTTCTGGAAAATGCTCCCGAGATCAACACCAGAAGTAACTGTTTTTAATAACTTAACTTGTTGCTAAATGATGTTGGTATATTATTTTTAAAGAGATTAGTTTTAATGTATTAAATATTATAATATCATCGTAATTTGCATTACACTCAAATAATTTGTATTCATTAATTTCTGATATTTCTGCATGTGAAGTTTTATTATTATATTTAGAATTTTTCCCTTCTTAATGATAAATGGCGAAAATTTAACTGGACAAAATAAAACACAGCCACTATTATAGGGCAATGTGGCGAAAATATAACGACGCAAATATATCCCAATTTAAGGTGTCCTTGAAACATATTAAAGCAGAATTCTGTTATGCCGTCAGTGTTTTGTCAATGTACATTTTCTTGTCAAAATATCTTCACAGATCCGCCCATTGTTTTCTCGTTTAGGACAAACCCATTCTTTTATCAGGGGACCATGCGCCGCAGAACATGGAATGGTATAAATCTGAAAATACCGCATTTAGGGTTCCATGTTCACTGCCATATGCATGCCATTGTTGGGGATGGATCAGAATTGTATTGTTTATTGGTGTAAATATTGAGTTGCGCTCTTCCCCGGGCTAGGCGGCGTGGTCAGTAATATGCAGTTTCATTACTGCCCATGAACAGGCTCAATCAAACCGAGCCTGCTATATTTTCATATTTGTCGTCTTCGATTGCTATCAGATTTCCCTTTTCGTCTATTTCAACATCACAGTACCGTTGTTTGTGCCGTGTGGCGGCTGTAAAAAGTCTCCCCTTACATTCAATCAGTGCTGTTTTCAGGTGCTTCTTTTGAAGATCGTCGGGCATGATATTTATGTACTATGTCAATGGTACTTCAAAAATTGCTTTTGTTTAAATATTTCGGCCAGTTTGTAGATGGTTGGATTTAATATCCCAGCCAATGTAGATTCGGATATGGTTCAATCAACCCTAGGATAAACTTCCTGCTTTTTAAATTTTGACTTTGGCGTTGTCTGTGATATGCAGGATTTATGTTCTCAGATCCCCCCTCAAAATTCTACTTTGTTTAGAGCCGCCCATTGTTTTCTCCTTCAGGGCAAACCGATTCTTTTATCTGCGGACCATTGGCCGCTGAAACGATATGGTATTAATCTGAAAATATAGCATTGAGGGTTCCATGTTCACTGCCATATGTATGACATCGTTTGAGATGGATCAAAATTGTATTGTTTATTGGTGTAAATATTGAGTTGCGCTCAACCCAGGGCTAGGCGGCGTGGGCAGTAAAATGCATTTCCATTACTGCCCATGAACAGGCTCAATCAAACCGAGCCTGCAGTACTTTCATATTTGTCGTGTTCGGTGCCTTCCAGAGTTCCCTTTTCGTCTATTTTAATAGGTCAACCATTGAAAGCACTTTTGATTGTGTTACATTTCAAAAACTTCCCCCTGATTTTTAAGCAAATATTTGATATTATTTCCACCGTAAATCTCCAAACCTTCACTCGCGTTTGAGCAATAACCTTAGGTCTCTTAATAAATCAATGTTTCTATTCTTGTCTACCATCGTGTTCTTGCTTATTTAACTCATACTGCTCTTGTTTCGGTAGGACATCAAATACCTACCTTTATTTTTTCGCTTGACGATCTAGTTAGCTTTGATGATATATTATATCATTTGGCATAAATTTAAACTGGTTTATGATTTCCATAGAATCTGCTGGGAGAGAGGAAAAAATGGACACCTAATGCGCAACAACAAAGTTGTGAAATGTGCATGTTAAATACAGCAGGTATACAATTTATTTTGTTTTGTTTACGTAAAATTAATGAATTTAATCACAGTTATTACTTTACATCCGTCCCGCGGGATTTTACTTATTATCTTTATTATTGAATTAGTGGTTATATTTGATACAAATGTCCCCTGTTCGCTGTCCATGTTCACCCGTCGAGTGTGTGGGGTGACTGTGTGGTCCTAATGTTCTCGATACGCATATAGTATATAAGTCTTCTCCGTAATGATGCCTAATACACATACGCCTTGGTTGTATTTTATCCCGAGACCCGTAATGTTACGTGCTGTGTATTTAATGTGATTTGATTATATTTGTAATACATCCGCTTTTACTGTATTATGTATCATATAACCTGTATTATTGCGTGTCGTGCTTTGATTGTATTATAAACCGTAAACCGCGCACTTTACTCGTTGTAAATTATGTCGGATTTTTCTATTTCTATTTAAGAGAAAGGTACTGTCTATTCAGTATAAAATAGAATATATTTTTTTCACGTTTCTATTTGCAACTGTATTTATAGAAGTTCATCTAGCTATCGTACGATTGGCGTACGATCAGATCTATTATACATGTTATATGCAAAACTCCATGCGTGTATAAAGGCAGTAAAACTATTAAATCATAATAATTTTTTACAAATTATAAACTTTAGTGCGCAGTGACCTTTCAGTACACTGTTGTTATCCTTTATATGTAAAATGCGTCAATTTACTGTTACCGCTAAGTTATTTAAGATATACGACATTAAAACCTGTTAAAAGTAGCAGATATTCAGTCAAAAAGTTATAGCTCAGTGAGTATGAATCTCGGGCTATGATGAAAAAAAGCAAGATCATAAGCAATTACAGATTGTTTTGTCTTTCGATTGCTTATTTTTGTTTTGTCAATAAATATTATTTTACCTCAGTTTTATTGCCAATCCACAACTGTATTTATGCTCTCACTGTTTTACAACGGACCAGATAAAACAACAGAGCTGGTAATAAGAAGGTGAAATAAGCATATCAGGAATCGCCACATTCAAAAAAAAACAGCCTCCCCACACAGTCAAGAAGAAGAGAGGGGGAGAGAGCATGGTTAATAAAATAATCAGTTTCAAAAAAGACACCACTAACAATAAACAAAAATGAGAACCCGAGGGGTTACCGCCTTGGAACGGTCAGTGGCAAATCAAATTGCCACTGGGGGTTTAAACCAGGTTCTAGGGTGCACCAACCTCACACTTGCCCCAACAGGTTCTCATATCACAAAACTTTTTATCTGGATTCAGTAAACCTACACATTTTAAAGTGGTATTGCTTATTGGCTGTTAGTATTACTATAGCTGTTAAGGTATAAAGATATAGATCACATAGCTGTTAGCAAGACATTAGATGTATGTATTCACCAGCTTTGGTAACAGTATTTTCAGCGACAATATCCGCTGTCACAAGCTCAGTGATCCTTGATATTTATATAATGTGACATGGACAATCTATCTTTTTCGAGAGCATAAGCTTTCTGTCAATATTCAAAATACTGTAAAACGCCCTATGGGATGATTAAAAATTGTATTTGTATGCGTTATATGTCTGTACATGTAAGTTAGATTAAGCAGTTTACAACATATTACTTTCAGACTTGAACACATTAATGATACCACTAGCTGCAATCTTTACAATAAAAAGGTGAAATATAATTTTGTAAAGTATTATTTTGTTTGTATTGTAGCAACCAACGAGAGCAAAGAATTTCTAAAGCATGACTTAAACTGCATGAGCAAAATAAATGTTTGTTCGGCGTGTATGCGGAATTCATACTTAAATCCCATCATCTGCCACTCATGTCACAAAGAGCTTGTTCCATTTATAGGTAAGAGAAATTATGATATAACAATTAAGTTAGCATTTGTGTTAAAAGTAACGAGGTATATTTGTTATGAGATAGTTAGTCGGAAATTCGCTTTAAACATCAAATGGAAGAAAAGTGAAACGAACGTCGGAGCAAAACACTTCTGACACATTCGGCGGAAGTAATCCAATATTGCACGCACAGTGGGGAAATAAGAAAGCGAGAAAACTGAGCATATATCCCAATTTACTGAAGGGAATCAAATGAAACTCGATATTACCAATGAAGAGCAATTAGAAGATTTGCAGTGAACCAGAAACCATAACTACACCTTAGTATTTGCAGAATTATTGCTTGTCTGATCATATTTGTGACAATAACACATTTAAAAGCACAATTTTTTATGTCATTCGACGGAAATGGCGGGGGATATGAATTCAAAAAATTTGCTTGTTTTCATTTATCTCTATCATTCACACATTTAGGTTTAGAATAGACCGTGTCCTCGGGACGTCTGAAACAACATTTATGAAATTTAAAAAAGGGTCATAACTCTGGTATAAATAGTCGCAGGAAAAAACATGCTTTTCACTAGCATCTACACATTCTGCTTGATCATCTTGGCAAGTGAAAGAAATCGGCCTGATATTTAATGAGGAGTTGATGCCACAAGATTTGGAGGACGTGTGTATGGACGTACATACGGACGAGTGCGACTTTATATACCTCTAACATCGTGGGGGCATTTTAAGTTATTTATAAATATAGAACATTAACTGTTCCTAGATATCGACAACAAATCAAGCCAAAAATATCAAGAGTTAATTCTTAAGATTTTACCTACTAGTATTTACTTATTGGTCGGAGTTCAACACTATAAACCTAAACACAAACATATTAAATATAACACTAAAAGTTTATAAACTAAAGACTTAAATTGTCAGTCTTCTTATTTGTCTTTTTTGTTTACATCTTTTCCCGTCAATTATCACAATTTGTATTGTTAGGCCAAACTAACATTGGGTTTTCAGTAACAATTATGTTTGGTTGAAATTTAAAAAAAAAAGGATTTATCGTGTCATCATATCGTGACTTTGTATAGAAATCTAGTATTTTTACAGTTGTATGAACATTTATCTACAAACACAGACCCTGTAAAATTAGTTTGAAAGCATGTATAAGGTAAAGGGTAATTTCAGTTAAATGGGCAGGGATAGATACAGCTTCTCATATGGCTAATCTCGTCATTAATGCTTGTCAACAAATTATACTTATTATTGAGATTTCTCAGAAATATTGTTGAGTGTAAGCCCGAGAGGATGCTGAAAAGGGTGCTTTTCCGATTCAGTAAAGGGGTCCATGTAGTGATGGTTAACACAGATTAAATGTTAGCTTCTTAAATGCTCATAAATATACACTCAACCAAAGTTCTTTTTGGTCACCAATTGTATATTTTTACAATGTATGCTAGTTTCGTTTCTTCTCTACGTCATGAGCGGTTGTGGAAAGAACTGTTTTGTCTTGAAATCAAAAATCTAATGTCTTTTTCACCTTTATACCCCCGCATACGAAGTATAGGGGGTATATAGGAGTCATCCGGTTGGTTGGTTGGTTGGTTGGTTGGTTGGTTGGTTGGTTGGTTGGTTGGTTGGTTGGTTGGTTGGTTGGTTGGTTGATCTGTCTGTGGCACTTACAGCGTCAACAGTTTTCAAGATATCGACTTGAAACTTTAACCATATGTTCGTGAGGACTATTTTTTTCTCATGTGGATCAGTCCATTATTTTTCGGAGGGGAGCACGATTTAACAAAATCCTGTGACGCGAACTACTTCTACAGTTTTTAAGATATTGACTTGAAACTTGATACACATGTTCGGCATGAAGTGTAGATGTGCGTGACATATTTTTCGTGTGGATTAGTCCATTACTTTTTGCAGGGGACATGATTTAACAAAATCGTGTTATGCAAACTTCTAAATCTTGTGATGCAAACTACTTCTACAGTTTTTAGGATATTGACTTGAAACTTGATACATATGCCGCATGAAGTGTAGATGTGCGTGACATATTTTTTGTGTGGATCAGTCCTTTTTTGCAGGGGACATGATTAAACAAAATCGTGTTATCAAACTTCTACAATTTTCAAGATATCGACTTGAAACCAAAATTGTATGTTCTGCATGAAGTGTGTATGTCAGCGACATATTTTTTTGTGGATCAGTCCATTATTTTTGGCAGGTGAGCATTATTAGTGGGGTTGAATCAAGAAGAATAGAAAATATCTGTTCTTTAAAAATTCGCCCGTAATACCGGGGTGCCCGTAATACTAAGTGTCCGTAATGAGGGGTTTTACTGTACGTTTCCATGACATACTTTGTTTCATGTGGATCAGTCCATTATTTTTTAGCAGAGGAGCATGATTCAACAAAATCTTGTGACACGAACTACTTCTACAGTTTTTAAGTTATTAACTTGAAACTTTAAACATATGTTCAGCATGAAGTGTAGATGTGCGTGACATATTTTTTGTGTGTATCAGTCCAGTCTTTTTTGCAGGGAACATGATTTAACAAAATAATGTTATGCAAACTTCTATAGTTTTCAAGATATAGACTTGAAACTGAAATCATATGTTCTGCATGAAGTGTGCATGTTAGTGACATATTTTTTATGGATCAGTCCACATTTGGTTGGAGGGGAGCATTATTTAACAAAATCTTATGACACAAACTACTTCTCCAGTTTTCAAACTTTTAACATAATATGTTCGTGATTAGATTTGCATGACATATTTTTTTTTCATTTGGATCAGTCCATTATTTTTGGAAGGGGATCACGATTCAACAAAACCTTGTGACGTCAACTACTTTTACAGTTTTGTTTACATCCGGTGAAAACCCAAGTCGCTATTTTTAAACACAATTTTGCTTTACACGCACCAAATGACATCATCATTCTTATCCCTCTCGGGAGAATAACAACATGTGCCCGGGTGAAGGTCGAGTAGCTGTGTGCTTATCGACAGATTGTAAAAAAAATACTCAGAAGATGCTCGATTGTTGTTTTTTTTTCTGACACAGAGACAGCGTAGTAAGTAATATGTATGTAATTATCATGCATCTGAAATGGACTTGTATCGGTAGGCGGATATAGTCCTACGATTGGTTTCGCTAGCATTAGCTCTCCAAATGACGTCATTATTCTTATCCCTCTCGGAAGAATAACAACATGTGCCCGGGTGAAGGTCGTGTAGCTGTGTGCGTAAAATTAAATACAGATTGTAAAAAATACTCAGAAGATGCTCGATTGTTTTTTTTTTCTTACGCAGAGACTGCGTAGTAAGTAATATGTATGTAATTATTATTTAACTGAAATGGCCTTGTATCGGTAGGCGGATTTAGTCCTATGTTTGATGTTCTAAAATTGTTATGCCGCAAGAAAATTTAATCTCGGACTACACAAAATGAAAGTAGGTCTACATCAGAATATGCCGTCCAATGATGTACTTTGGAAACTAAAATGCGCACCAATTATGTACATACTTTGTATTGGAGATATTTATTATAAAAAAACACACACAAAAACAGCAGAAATAAACAACTACCGTCAATTTCATAATTATTGAAAATATTCATGCAGTTCTATAATTTTTGTTTATGGAGAATTTTCACTGAATTGAGAGGCATAGTTGATTAAGATAAATGACAATAAATGATAAACCAATGCCTCCAGATGTCTTAATTTTGTGTTTCAAAAAAGCTCAAATGCACTTAAGAAATGGCTTCCCAATGGTATATACATTGCTATCTTTCAGAAGCTTCGACCCTCTTGTCCCCCATCAGGGCTAGCGGCCCCCTGGACCCCCAGCAAATTTTCAGGATTTCAATTATTTTTCAACTTTCACCCATGAAAGATGCAAACATCATTTCTGTATACTCTGACAAAGCAGTATTGCGGGGGTATTAATCACCTTCAGTGATAGCTCTAGTTATTGATTGTTTTCTTTAATGAATCCAATACCATTTACTTACACCGCAAGGGTCAAAATTAGAACAGTCTTTAATTGAAAGGGAGGTAATTTTTAAATTGGATATTTTGAAAGGGATTTTTTAAACAAATGTGCTGTTATTTAAAAAGGTTTTATGTTTTTCCTACTAATGAGGGTCCTATTAAAACAAAACAAGAAATTAAGAGAAAATTTCTCTTTGCTTGGCCTTTTTATGCAAGAAATGCATTTGTAGCAAAATTAAGGATTACTCACGCCAAACTGTTCTGAAGTAAATCATTTCAAGATAAAAACTTAAGTTGAAGACTGTTATTGACATATGATCATAAATAAAGAGTGAATTCAATGTTTTTCTAATAAAAAGATACGGACAAAAAGTGACCAATTAGAACTTTGGTTGAGTGTATATCCAAATCAGTTTGAAACGGTTTGCATCAAGTTTAAAAAGTCATCATATGAAAACGTGAGCATTTATAGAGTTCACTTTTAATATTTTGAGACATTAAACCATCTGGAATCTTATTCTTTTATCCAAATGTTTGTGTATTTATAAACAACATTTAATGTTTAAAATAGCTGTTCCATGTTTATAATATAAAAAGAAATATTGTTTTGCAAATTTTAACTGTTCCTTTTAAGGGACTGAAAACCAATGGAAAACGTTTTTGTCTTCTAAACGAGTAATTTCCAGGTATTTTGCCACGAAAACAACATTTTTTGTAAACAGGTATTTTTGTTATGGCTTTAGTAAAATAAAAACTTTGTTGATTGGAAATTTACATTATTTTTCTTGCATATGTTAAAAAGGACTAATGACCGTCTGATCAGATTTCTTAACACCAGTCCAATTTGAATTCATTCCTTGCCGGCATTGAGATCAGACTGAAAAATCTTTTAACTGAAAAAATGTACACAATTAAATGTCGATCTCTTGTTTGGTATAATATCTATTAGACAAACTTTATAGAGCAAACGAGACTTTCAAAAAGTATATGCGAGTTAAAAGACACATTGCACGTTTTTTGATTCCGATTGAGGTGTACGATTCGTGATAGTCAGAAAGGTTACGCGACACATTAGACGATAAACGGACTCGCAAGACGAGATGATATACTGAAGTTTAATTATACGCAAATTGTGTAATGTAAAATTATACGTTCGCTGAATAGTACATACTTATTTCTATTACAGGCATAGTATTACGAGAAAGGAAAGGAGCAGGTTACCATTAATTAGTGTTTGCTTTTTGTGCGAATTTTGTACGATTTATTAGTTTTTGAGATCGACATGTAAAACCACTGAAATGAACCACATAGAGCACATACTTTCCACTTTCTATTGACAGTGTCGTTGGTTATACATGATGTTCTGTAGAGATGGTCTGCTTATTGGTCGTTTTTTAGGGATGGCATTTTTCACCTATTTTACCATTCGAATGTTCGAATCAGTTTGCATTCGAAAGTTCAAACGTTCGAATTATTCACAAACAATAACATAAACCATGAAACCACCTGTCTTTATTAGCAGACCCCCACAGTATCACAGATACAACGAAACTGACATGCAGTATATTTTGCCGATAATGTCTGAGTGTTCCAAAATTTAAATGTTTGATTGGAGCACGAGTTTATCTACGGATCCTCAGCTATAACTTTTTATAAGTCCATAACAAAAAATCAAATAAGAACTCCAAATCATTCTGTTAGGGGAAATTATCATTTTATTGTATATGAATATATTTTCTATAAATAAAATTAATAAGTGTCACGCAACAAAGATTGCACGCGAGCGTTGAAAATGCTAAAGCTGAGTGAAAAGTAATTAAGATGCATACGGTAGAAGAGTTAAATTTGTTAAAATATGATTTCTTTGATATGAAAAGAAAACTATCAAGTAAAGCAATAAAAATACAGGTTATTCAGACCTATCATAATATCAAATTATCAATTACTCCAAGAAAATCTTTGACACGCGAAACATAACAATTAGGCGTGGAAGTTAAGTGACAATATACAAATAGTCAAGTCAAAATATACAGACTGGCATGTTTATTTAACACATGTCATGTCTTGACGGTATGTTTTCAAATTAATATAAAACATTCTAAAGTGCCGTTCTTTATATAAATAATTAACTTAATAAAAGAAACGAGAGTTTAATTATTACGAATATTCGAATGCTTCCAAATCATTCGAAAGTTCAGAATGTTATCCGAACGTTCGAATGTTCGAATGTTCGTTTACATCCCTAGTCGTTTTACAAAAAATCCTATTAGGTATTCACGATTAACATAATTTTAACCAAAAAAAATTGAAATAGTCGTTCATGCTTATACGGAGACGATTATTCTGCTAATGCGTGAAGTAATAGAAACGTAATTCATCTTCTTTTTGCGCTTGTTCTAAATTACTGGAAACTTCAGCAGAATTGAAAAGAGTTTCTTTATAATTTCCCTTATCGCTGGATCCTTATTGGATTCTTCTCCATGTAGTTTTATGTTATTTTGCCATTTGTAGGAAATAATATCGCCATTAAATTTTCACAGCATAATAATCATAACTTTAAATTGCACATTGTAGTTGAAGTAATTGCACTAAACTAATTTGTGACAATGTTAAACAAAACTCATATCTTAACAGGCCTTTAAAGATGACATAAGTGTAGGTTTGCGATTTTATATAGATAATAACAAACATAAATCACCTAATATCTTCTGTTTGGCTGTGTGAGGATGCTGTATCTGCTGGATTTGGCCATTTTTGATATGCATATTTCACTATTTTACTCAATGAAACATTTAAAATATATATGCTTGAAACACAGCAATGATATTTCCTGCATGCAAAAAGCGTCAATATAACAGTCAACTTAAACGGGCTATGTCACTTTATAATGCTAATAATTCTATAGATCAATCTATCCAAAACGTAAAAAAAGTGTTCATGTTTGTGTTAAGTTTCCCTAAAGTATCTAATTCTGTTTTGAAAAAAAGTCATGAACAAGTACAAATCTCATAACGTTGAAGAGTTCTTTTTAATGTTAAACAAGAAGTTCAACGACAAGCTTGCTTTCATGCATCATTATCGTACGGGTACTACATTTTACATCTGAGCTTTCGGTACCAGAAATGAAGGAATTCTGTTTATATTATTTTATTTCCACAAAGTGATTAGCTTACAATACATGAAGGTTTTTAGAAAAATAAAAAAAAAATAATTTAATTACCCTAAAATGGCAGATATAACAACGTATGCTCTGATTTTGAAAAGTTACCTACTCGTTTGTCTACCGAGTTATTATTGTTTTTATATATTTGCATGCATTTTCATACATCGTTGTTGAGTGCAAACTATGTTTAAATCACAAAGGCAAATTGTAAATGTTTGTTCTTACGAAACGTCGGATTGAATGACATTCAACTTAATTAAAATGTTGCTCATAACCTATAATACCTGTCCTTTAGGATTAATTTTGACTATATAATCTGTATGAATAAAGTTTTTTCTGGCAACAAAAAGGTAACTACCTATAAACTGTTTTTGAGTTATCCATCTTTAAGATAACTTTAACCTGGAATCAAATGTTGCTAAAGACTTATAACTTGAATCTTTCGACACAATACTTGGAATGTGTCATCTGTATTAAAACAGTTCTATCTTAATTGAGGTGTGCCACCTTTCGAATGATTTTGTTATGTAGTAGAATTTTCTTGCATAACATTATGAAAAATTTACATAACACATTAAGTAATATTTTATAAAAATGTTATGCATTTCTTAGTTTCTTATTTTTGTTTGTTTCATCTTATTTTTTTTAATTTTATTTTTCAACTTTGTAACTTGCAGAAAACTATCATTTTCAAAATTCATGAAAGATATTACGGGTAAATCAAATAATTGTCATTGTGATTTTTAATAACATCTTAAAACATTCAACTTGACTGACACTTCCTTCTTTGATTGTGACATGTCAATCTTAATTTCATTTAGGTTTCACACTTCAGAGACTTTTAATAATTATCTTATTTACCCATCTTTTTAGCATTGTCTTTTTATACTTATGACACTTCTCACCCTGCAGTCACATGTTTACCCTACTGGAACTGTCCACAATAAAAAGGACTGAATTTCTTAACCAGTTACATTCGAACTTTTGGTGTTTAATTAAATTATTCAAGTGAAATTCAGTTATTGTGGATATTCTATTATTCCAGGTATGTAAACATTATTACTCAGTTATTATATTTTATGTTAAAAAAATGTTTCCTAATTATTAGTAAAAGATGGACATTTTAAAGATCAAAAATTATATTTTGTTTAATAACATCATTTACAAATTAAACTATATATTGTTTTAATCATCTTTTGGGTTCATCTTGTAATAAAATATTGTTTGCATTTGCAATTTAAAATCAGACATTAAAATTGTATTTTTACGGACTTAAAATGTGTATGATTGTAAAGTGCAAGTTAAGCATATTTCATTTGTAACTGGATTCAGTTGCCTTTCACAGCCTAAGCATGTTGATCTACCACATTCATTTAAATCATTCCCAATTCTATTTAAATAAATAATATTCCCCCAAATAAATAATGAAATATTAAAATTATGCTTAACATGCACTCATATGCGCATTGTATTATGTTGTATTGTAATACATTCGAACTTTTGGTGTTTAATTAAATTATTCAAGTGAAATTCAGTTATTGTGGATATTCTATTATTCCATGGATAATCCGTGAGCCGTAATTAGGTAATAACGTGATAATCACAGGTGATATAAAAGCAACTTTATATCAATTTTGTATACAATTGTTTTGGCAGGCCTGCAAAGCATGCGCTTACGTAATACAAGTGTTAGGTTAACAAATGAGCCCTATTTTATAATAATTTATAGTTGTAAATGGCTAGCTTTTAACTTTTAGATTTGGTTTAGCATTAAAATGTTTAATTGAAATTTTTAATTATTCAGTTTGAAATTTAAATGTTAAGATGTTTAGCTGTCGCTTTTCATAATTATTTTTGAGCGACGTTCTATTTTTTAGGTGCCGGATGGGGTGCTCTTTTAATTGCAGGCAATGATAAAAATGAAGCGCTTGCACGTGGATTCAAAAAGGATATTTTAAATGTGAAGAGAGTTATTGTCTCAAGATGTCTACTTGTAATGGGACTCAGGTAAGTTAAATTGTTTACATAAAATATTAAATTCTCCTTATTCATGGTTTAGTTTTTAAGTTTGCTACTAAATTTTCTTGAACAACTTTCATTTTGATACTGTGCAGTTGCTATCTAGCCAAATTTTCGATGGAAGAAAGACGATAAAATTTTGACGTTGAAATAATATGTATTTTGGACTTTCCTTGTATGTACATATATTTCTTTTATTAGTTATTCGTTTTAAAATGTATTTGACCATTTGTGTTTTTAAATGAGTTAAACAGATAACACTCTATGCTTTAGAATCATGGGAACATTTCACAAACTTTAGGGTTAGGGTAAGGTTCCATGTCCACCGCCATATGCATACCATCGCTTGGGATGGTCAAAATTGTATTGTTTATTGGTGAAAATATTGATTTGCTCTAGGCTGCATGGGCAGTAACATGCATTTCCATAACTGCCCATGAACAGGCTCAATCAAACCGAGCCTGCAATATTTTCATATTTGTAGTGTTCTATGGCTTTCAAATGTCCATTTTTATCAATTTTAAGTTACGTACGATGTGTGAAAAGTTAGTATAATGTGAAGATTTCTGACCTCTCAATATAAACAATTCAGAATAATTCCGACGTTTTTTTTATAATGATGTCAGAAGTAGGAGATCAGAAAAATACACAAATTGTCATTAAAGACCTTACTTTCCGTATTTTCCTCTCATTTTGTGAATATATCTCAAACAGATGGTAGTCGAAAAGATAACAATATCTTTGAATGATAAGTGCAAATTTCTTACGAATTAATAAATTAATATGTGAGTTAGGTATGTGTTTGCTCTAAAATATTTATGATTATTTCAATAAAAAACTGAAATACGCATATCAAGAATTGCCACATTCGGAAGACACAGCCAAAACAAACGGCCAAGAAGAAGAGAGGAAGAGAGGCATAATTTAAAAAGTGGTCAAATTCAAAACAGACACCACAAACAATTAACAAAAACGAGAAAATGCGTGTTATATTTCAATACACGCACTCTTTACACAAGCCTAACTCTGATAAAAATTTGGTGTCGGTCACTAACAAATACTAAAATACATTATTACATGCAAATTTTGATTCTTTATACTAGAATTTTGAAAGATTTATTTGTGGAATATATTTATTTTACCTTCCTTTGATTTTTCTAGAATTTCCATGTGAAAGAATATATTTGAGTATTTGAAATGGTTCATTGTTTTAAATGTTTAGTAATTATGTGAGCTTTTATATAAAGTTCAAGACTCTATAAAATTCTTTGGAAGTAAATTATAGTCACCTATCATTTGTGGTCTTTGATTTCAGTTTTTGGTTTAAATTGAAATAACATTACTGTACAGGATAACTTAAACCGTGTTTCTGTGCTTTGAATAATTAGTTATTAGTGTTTTACCAGGAATACTAAGTTTTTGTGGGAATTATAATACAAGATATGTGTATATGTAAAATTGAACCCCTTGTGAACATTTTGCAAGTGGTTTTAAAGATAAGTGACAATACTTACTGTGGATCTATTTAGATTTGTTAAGTTTGTTGTAACATTTAATATTTTTCATTAATTTTAACAACATGTAACACTTCGAATGAATCTCCTGTTCGTATCTTTTTAGCGAAGCCAACGTGGAAGTAATTGTCCCGAACGAACCAGGTGTCGAAGAGGATATGATGTCAAAATTTGAATCAGCTGTGAAAAACTTAAAGGAAAAGGACATCCATACACTCCTGATTTACTTTTCGGGACATCATTTTCGTGATGATGGATTCATGCTTGGAAAAACAGGACAGCATTTTACAGTTAAAAGACTCCAAAAAGAAATGAGAGAAATAGCCATGAACTGCTCATCGGTAGCAGAAAGCAATCTTCCACCTCTGTTTTCTAAAAAACGTTTTATCGTTTTTCTGGATTGTTGTGAGGCCCCTGATTTGACAGTAAATTTCAATCGTTTAGAAACAGCGGGAAGTGGTGCGGACGAAGCTGTATCTAACATTGAATCAAATGATGACAAGCCAAAAGAAGGAAATATATTGGATCAAAATTACTGTGTATTGCAAATGAACGCATGCAGGCCTTCCGAAACGACCAGCGGAACTGAACAGGGTAGTGCTTTTACAGATTTGTTTATTAAGTGTTTCACACAAAGAGCTCTAGAAACACCTTGTCCAATTGATTGTAAACATTCTCAGTTAACAAGCGATTTCATCAGATTCGACGATCTTCATCGCTACATCAGTGAACACGGAGTGAAACTCCAGATATGCCCGCCAGTGAAGCATGAGAAATCAACACTGTCGGCTGATTGCGTTATCGGATACAACATTAATTTTAAAGTTGTTCTTAAATTTCGAATACATGATCAAAAGATTGAAGTTAAACCAGATCGTTTTAAGGATCTGCAAGATCTTCAACAATTGCTTCTGAAAAGGATTGTAGGTATGCTTTTTACTTTTATTTTCTTGGGGATCGTGTGTCCATACACCCTTTTCAAACAATTAAAGAAATTGTGAACCTGAGGCTGTATCGCGTTCGAACATTCTTGGTCTTGATGAACTTGATTTAGATTAAGATTAAAAAATGTATTTCAATTGTGCAGTAGTTTTTTTATTCTATTCTATTTCTAAACGTGAATTATACAGAATTTTTGAAATTGATTCCGAAGTGAAAATTATTTAAATTTTGTTAATAATACCAAATACAGAAATTCTCTTTCAAGATTTAGATTTTCTGCTCATAAATTAGCCATGATAGAAGAAGGCAGATTTAGAAATATACCACGGGAAAGTAGGTTTTGTAAAAAGTGTAGTTGCAACCAAATTGAAAATGAATATCTGTTAATTTGTCCATTTTATAGAGAATTGAGAAAGCAAGTCATACCCAGGTATTACTTTTCCTGGCCTAAAATGAATAAATTTAAAGCTTTAATGAACACTACTAACACAAACTCATAAACAACTTAGAAATATTTGTAAAATTAGCAATGGATATGAGAAATAATGTAATAAATGAAAAATATAGTAATAAACATTTAATGCGCTTATATGTTATGTGATTTATATGTAACATACTTTTCTGCTTATGCACCTTGATATGATTGAGCATAATCTCATGATTGTTACTGCCATTATTCTGTATGGTTTTGGCTATGGACATCGTATTATGTTTAATGCCAATAAAATTGACTTGACTTGTATTAATTCCTGCGTTACAGGACTAGTGCACAAAAAAACTTTAACGTAAACTCAAAGTGAAAATATTTGTAGTTAATGCATGGATCTTGCTGGTTATTACGTAGATTGTGAAGGTAGATACATATTCTAAGTTTCTAATTGATATCTCAAGTAATTTTAAAGCTATGGGACCAAGTGCCTATTTTGTTTAACGGACGCCGACACGAAGGCAGATGCCGGGGTGTGTAGTAGAGCTCCTCCATTCTTCTAATAATCGAGCTAAGTGAGATTGCTATAAACAAAACTACTATTTGCGGAGCTAAACATACTCGAATTATGCCAGGGATTTGGGAATATATTTCATGCGTATCACAGTAGACGCCAGTGGTAAAAAGTAAAACTAGAATACTATGGTTTAAAACATAAACAGTGTGATAAGTATTTAAAATATTATTTATCAATGTAAGTTACGTTCACTCGGATACAAGCTATGCAACAACGCATGTCAATTCACACATATGCTTGCAATACCGGTAGTAAGCCAGATAAAATGAAAAAAAAAACTATTTTTAAATCAAATTTCACAAAACCATTCTTTTATCTGGGGACCATAGGCCTTTGAACATGGAATAGTGTTAATCTGAAAACACCGCATTGAAGGTTCCGTGTTCACCGCCATATGCATACCATCGTTTGGGATGTATCACTTTGTACTGTTTACCGGTGTAAATAATGATTTATGCTCAAGTCGGGGCTAGGCGACATGGACAGTGATATGCATTAATTTTCCATTACTGCCCTTGAAAAATCTCAATCAAACTGAGCATGCAATATTTTTATAGGTGTCGTGTTGGGTTGCTTTCCAAGTTTCACTTTCATCTATTTCAGATGAAAACAAGAAGGACTTGCTGTTTAAAGGAAATGCAGACATTATAGAATTTGCTGACTGCATCTGTTTTGAGACTGAAAATGGACCGAAAAAGAAGACCGAGCTTGACACATTGGACAGACTGATGTCTGCTTGGAACTCGAAGCGGGAAATAACAATTTCTTTGAGAACTTCAAAATATATTGACAGAGGAAGGGTCTTAGTTTACTCCGATATTGAAGAAACGAAGAAAGTAAAAGCATTCTTCAAAGAATATTATGTAAGTCGAACTAAACTATAGTTGTTTCTTTTTCCATAAAAATAGTGAGGATATTAAACTAAACATGGTTAGCCTCCTCACATCGTTGTGATAATTCATTCGTAATACAAATGTTATTAATTGATTAAATTGATAAAACTTGATTTAAACTGAATATCAGCTTTTATATCGTAAACTATTTGCACAAATATTAAAACAAAATAATTTTTGAACATTGTATTTTTTTAAGATAACTGAGACAGAGACATACGTTATTCCGTTGAAACAAGTCAGGCGCAAATTAAAAGAATTAAAGAAGATGCCAGATTTTGCAAAGGAATTAGAGGACCTAGTGACATGCTTGGAAAGCTTAGTAAGACATGCAAACTACTTGATATGCAAATGAATTACTTCCGTTTAAAATCTAGTTACAATATGATAAGCTACATGCAGAACACTGTCTCCTCACACAGACGAGACAATTTATTTTTTTTTTGGGGGGGGGGGGGGAGAGATAACTAAAAGAAGTCAATAGTCCAAAAATCCAATTACAATGTCGGTGAGATATGTTCTAAAAACATTAAATAACACTGATAATAAGCAATAAGTGCCTAATGTGCGATGCCAGCGTAGATTGGCTCGATTAAATTAAAACAGATGAGCATCCAAGGCTCTACATTTTGCTTTCATAAAATAAGCACAGCCTTAAAGGAAACCAAAACTTGTTTCTTATTATAAGATTTATGTATTTCTTTTCTAGGTTTAATGACAAAACGATGGTCAAAATAACATCAATCAAAACGGCGTTTTTTGGCAAAACGTCCCCGTTTTGATGTCAGAATTGTAATTTAAAGAATGGTCAGAACCGTCCAATTTGGTCAAAAATGTACCTTTTCTAAAGTCGAAACGACCCCAATCAACAATTAAACTTTTTTCAGTATTAGACAGTTATATTAAATAAAACCGTAAGGGACTTCTTTATGAATAAAATTTAATGTAATAATTAATGCTAGGTAATGAAGAAGAAGAGCCAGATTGTTCTTGCCGTTTTGAGAAGGGCCGTATCGACTTTATACCGATAGGCCAATATACATGTAGCCAATAAATCCTATAAAAATCGTATAATTATAGAGATAAGAAGAATAATCTAAATAAATCTAAATTTATTTATTATTTAAAATTAATAAAAAGGAGACCAATATAAGAATATTTTGGGCTGTAAGTTTTTACCGGTCAAGGTTGTTGTTGTTTGTTTTTTTTTGTATTTCGAATGTTTACATGACACAGTGTTCGATGTTATTTCTTCATGCTCCAGACCGGAAGGCCAAGTATTGTAAACGCATATTCATACGTTAATGCAACGATCGCTTCTTGACAGCTGCTGAATGTGTATGATTTTAGGGGGGAATTTAGTATTATATATAAAAATTTATAAAAGTAACACATGTATGATAATATAAACTCTTTTTGTTAGACTGACAATAACGGAAATGGACACAATCGTTCAGAGGGCGTATAACGACATCATACTGGATCGTTATGGAGATGTACTAATTGATTTTCCTTTCGGTTCCGGAAATGTTGCCTCTTTTTTAGAATAATTGGCATAATAAAATATTATAACCGTTCAGTTGCTTAGAACATGTGGTCAGTAGGGGAGTTAAATATAAAGGCAAGATTAAGCGATAATATTCTTCAGTAGACAATATAATTGTGTTTAATACCGATATTAGTGCAAACATGTGTTGCTTAAAAATGGTTCAAGCCCCGCGCTTCAATAATGTAAAACTATTGTGTTAAATGCATTTTTGAAAAGCATTTCGAAATTTTATTTTTCCTGATTGCTGTTTTTATTCGCTGATGTTTCACGTCCTTTGAAGGTCGGCTGAGCACGATACTTATGTACTATGTTTATGGTACTTCTAAAATTCCTTTTGTTTTAATATTTCGGCCAGTTTATAGATAGGTGGTTTCAATATCCCAGCCAATATAGATTTGGATATTGTCCAATCACCCCCAAGAATATACTTCCTGGTTTTTAAATTTTGCCTTTGGCGTAGTCTGTGATATGCAGGATTTATATTCTAAGATCAAAATTCTATTCTGTTTAGTTCCGCCCATTGTTTTCTCGTTTAGGGCAAACCCATTCTTTTATCTGGGGACCATACGCCGCTGAACATGGAATGGTATTAATCTGAAAATACCTCATTGAAGGTTCCATGTTCACCGCCATATGCATACCATCGTTTGGGATAGATCGAAATTGTACTATTTAATGGTGTAATTACTGAGTTGCGCTCAACCCGGGGCTAGGCGGCGTGGGCAGTAATAAGCATTCCCATTACTGCCCATGAACAGGCTCAATCAAACCGAGCCTGCAGTATTTTCATATTTGTCGTGTTCGCTGGCTTTCAAAGTTCCCTTTTCATCTATTTCACACAATGTTTATTTTTCATTCAGTTAATCTGTCGAACCCACAGGTGTCCGTATCATTGTTGAAAAATAAAATTCCAATAAAGAAAAAAAATGTTTTCGATATATATAAATAAAGGATCCTCTGTAGCGGGTCCCATACACTGATAGTGACCTAAAAAACCTGAAAAAATTTGTAATTTATACGAACAAATCTAGCTTACACTGAATGTCCATTAACGCAGCATTCGCACATTGTAAGTTGTGAAAAAAATAAACATTACAATTTTACATTAATAAC
Source organism: Corbicula japonica (assembly GCA_038501625.1). NCBI lineage: Eukaryota > Metazoa > Mollusca > Bivalvia > Venerida > Cyrenidae > Corbicula > Corbicula japonica. The sequence continues at coordinate 85,735 of JAZAYU010000986.1, forward strand.
TTTATAAAACCAATCATTAACATTCCACATTACGTAAAATGACAATGGGGTCATTTCTTGATACACTTAGTCCATGAATATTAGCTTATTAATGACTCACCCATTTTTTTAAGTCAGGTACGTTATATTTTTTAAACATCATCTTAATTTCAATAATATTCATTTGAATCGAACAATTAATACGTTTTTAAATGTTCCACTGTATGACCAAGATACCGTGGACATTATCTTTCTATTGGGAAGTTTTTAATAAAATATTTAAAAGGTATACATGCAAAATATAACCCCTACGTAATCAAAAAAAATAAATACCCGAACTTTGCAAAATCAGTTGAAATAAAAAAAAAGACAATTTTAGATGAAATTTTCTTGGAAATTATACACTTCAGTCCTTATTCATAGGAAAGGAAATAGTTTTTGCAAACATACTGCATTATTTTAGTTTTAAAATGTTCCTTAAAAATGTGCATATTTTTAACGTACCTGACAAACAATTACTACTATTCAAAACTTGAACTGTTTCAAAACAATCGAAAAGTAACATAGTCGTATATACAATTGGTTTGCTGTAATTGTAATAAATATAATATATTTCTAGCTATATTGTTGAAAGTAATGAATCTAACCTCGATTTGTAAAACAGTTAACGTACCTGACATGATACTAATCTGTTGTGTTTGTGCTCAAATATTTCTGTTGTAACAGATGTATAAGGGCAAATTATGTGTGCATACGTTACATAGTGCCAAGAAAATAAAAAAGTAGTGGAAATTACTGTTTTATTTAAAGAATCTTGATGCATGTACACGTACCTGACATTAACGTACTTGACAGTCAATTTTCAATTTTCTGCTATGCAATCAATATATAAACTGCCACAAAGGCATGTTTTAGTTCAATAAAAAAATAAGACTGCGTGAAAAACGAAGAACAATGATTCGGAAACATAATTTCAAAACTACGGACGAGCAAGTCAGTATAATACTATTTAACGTACCTGACAAATTCTAACGTCCCACATGTAATTTTATTTTCTCTCAATTAATGTTAGATTTCATGTTTTGGACGATTGCATTTTAGTTTGTTTCATTCCACATAAATATATATTAAGACTTAGTAAGCCAAAGTTTAATGTATATTGACGACGTCTGCGTTTGTTAAAGTAAGGTTAAAAGCATTTAACGTTCCTGACCAGTATATTTGCGACAATCATTTCATATATCTCGGTTAGACAATTTATCAGAGAACTGTATAATTTTAAGTTACTTCGAATAAACTAAACCATACCAGTTTAAACATGGCCTAACATCGGTGTTATGTTTCCTATTAAGCTTAAAGTTTACGTTAATATTAATATTAGACCCCTTTGCGACAGACGATTTCTAGGAATTTTCTGCTATTCTGATGTCAAGTATGACGATATGAATAACTATAATTCAATTCTGTTGTTCGTATGATGTTTGCTATATATTAACCATATCGAAATACGAGTTGAACCAACACTTCTTGCTAATATCACTCATGACTGCGACATGAAAAAAGTGAAAATGTCATTTTATCTGACATTCAATGTTAAACAATACAGCAATAGATGAGTCTTAAATTATGCTAACTAGTCGCGAAAAACGATTGGACTTTCATCAAACCGATTTTTTGCTAGAGCTTTTCATATCGGTTCAAACATTGCCAAACGTTTTAGTCGACATCGATGAGGTGATCGCAAAAAAAAATTATGGTTAGGGCATTACCTAGTGTCTATCCGCTTCTATGAAATGTTCACACGGCCCGTACATAAAATACATATTTTTCAATCATTATCTACCATCAACTTATACATGTTCTCGATCATACGCTAAAATCTTATTTGTTTTTGTTTGCGTCGTCTCAAATATTTTTTGACATTCGACATGATTCGTTGTGACGTGAAAGCGCTGTGACGTATTTCGTACCTTAGCCAATCCGCGCGTGAAATATTTCGCCAAGGTCAATATTTGATTTAGACACCGCCTACGAGTCAATATCGAAATTTATCGCATATCATGTAATAATCGGTATGTATTCAAATATTTTGAGTGAAATTAAGAAACCATCGACGTTTTGGTATTCAAATCAATGTTTATTTATAATGTCATCAGTGACTTAATTTATACAGGTACATGTAAGTTACAAGTGTTCATAATGGTTCTGTCTAAAAATAAACGATCAATAAAATGTAATCTATTTCAATTTGTTTTCTTCAGGAAGTTCAGGAATGTATAATGCTTCACATTTTGTTTCCCAAGTCATCTGAGCAAGACAAAGCAGGAACTTCCATGTGTTTGGAAGTACGTCGTTTGAACAAAAAGACGTGAAGGCTTGATTCAAACGTGGAAACTACATCGATGTTAGGGGTGGTGCCAGAGAATATACTGCATAATTATAACATCTTATAATATGCAACTATGATGAAGTGATATAGTTTGATAATGAGTTCTTCCCAAGTTTGCCAAACTGTAACAAAAAAATGTACAAAATGTACAAACTGTAACAAAATTTAAATCATTAATACAGAGAAATGTTTTATTCATATTTTCATCAATTGTATTGTTATACTAAGAATATTATATTTTCTAAAACCAGATCACTATCGTGTAAGGGTTGCCCTGAATCGCATTTTTTTAAACACCTAATAGTTGTTCCGTATTATAGTGATATGACAAGATAGGCAATCAGAGTCGCTTCAAAGTGATATAATAATTAGAGAAACAACAGAACTATCAGGTAATAAATTATAAAACAAAACCATAGTCATTTTCGCTTCATTGTTTTGCAACGAAGCAATCAATAACTGAAACAACAATGATCGTTTTCATCAAATGATCCATGTATACCTGTCTATATCAAACTGAATCTTCTTTGCAAATTGAAAACAAACAAATACATTTTCGCTGCTTATTGTGGCGCCATCTTGAATACTGTCGCATGGCACTCAATATTTGGAACAGGCAGCCCTTGCACGACAATGCAGATATTATCCTAAAGCTTTATATGAACTCACTGAGAAGCTTAGATGATACTATTTGTTAATATCCCTTTTTAACTGACGACATTCAAATGTTTGACCAAAGTTTTTGTGATGAATGAACACAAGTAATTTATAATTCACTTTAAATATAGCCATGAAAATGTTAGCAAAACAAAATCAGTGACTTCAGCCGGTTGTGATACAAACTATGACCATCGACACAACTTTTTGGTCTTCATAGCTGTTAACGATGTGATGAGTTTCTTAAGATCAACAAACTGCAAAATCCCTAGTTTGTACTAAACTTACAAATATAAATCACGAGAAACAAAAAAAACAAATAATTCCCTTTCAACCTTAATGCCTAACGCACGACTAACAATGGTATAACCACTAAATAAGGTCCTCTTTTATATCGCAATACAGTCAGTCCATTAATACGGTTCTAGCATATAGCCATTCAACAAAAGGCGGCAGTGTTATCAACAAGCCTCGCTATACTAACCGCAGTATATACTTGTTGAATCAATGTTAGTCCTGATTAAAAGTCCGACCCTCTAGAAAGCAACGCGTTCTAAGAGAGTACTGATAGAGCTATTTGACCTAGAGGACATGAACATCAAATTCCCCGTCGGTTCTCTCATGAATATGTTTGTAATAGACCTAGATTTCGCTTTCACAGATCCATCTTGTGTTAACAGACATACTGAATAATTACACTGCCAACTCACATTATATACCCAAACCTTGTGTTATGATTTACTTGGATTGACTAACATTTTTGACTCACTAAGCGCTTATTACTTAAAGTTGCTACATAACTATATAACACAAGTCATAGCTGCTATATGTGTAAATATTAAGTTGCGCTTAAGGCGTTGCACCTTTCTTCAGAGAAAAACTGTTAGACCTAAAACTCCCTATAATTCTTTTTGCAATCAAACGCGGTAACTTAGCATGCAAAATAAAATTCAAACGCCTACATGAGTAAAATGATACTGACAACACTATCTAAGGTCCTTTTAAATACCTTTTAACTATGAACAGAAAAATGAATGTTTTTTTCTTTTTTTCATTCATTTTCGCGACCAGAAAATTGAAGGACAAACACATTTTTACAAATATCTCGTATTGAATACCTTTGTTAGTTTAGTTTAGTTTAAACTTATTTATTTTACATCGATTGTGAAACAAGTTATTCCAACTTATATTAATCACGCTCGATGACTGCTTCCTGGGTTTCCAACCAGTACTCGCGCCGAATGTGGATTGAGGAAACTGCATTGTTGTTAGACATGAGGTCCTTATATATTGTTGTCAGTAACTAATTACTCACGAAGGATTCCAACTTTGTGTTGCTTCGTTTTTGTGTTTGGTTGCAAAAAGATTGTAAGGCTTTTTAAGATCTTTCTTTTTTTCTTTATTGTTTTTACTTTTCATAAAGTATGTAATATATACAAAATTAATAACATTAATTTGTGCGAAGTTTTTTAACTGCATTTTGCCGTTAGAGAGAGTTCGATAATTTTCTTTTTTTATTAATGACAGTGCAATAACAACTGCCATAGCACCTTAACCGGGGCTTGGGCGGCATGGACAGTAATGTGCATTTCTATTACTGTCCATGAAAACGCTGAGTTTAACCGAGCCTGTAATATGTTTATTATTTCTCGTGTGCGAAGGCTTTCAAAGCTTTACTTTTTATACAGTACTGTGAACGTTTAATGTTCGAAAATTTGCGTCTATCGTGCGTCCGTCTATCGCGTATCGTGCGTCCGTCTAACGTGTATCGTGCGTCCGTCTAACGTGCATCGTGCGTCCGTATATCGTGTATCGTGCATCAAACGTTTTAATTTTATCATGCAAAAGTGATTAAATTACTTGTTTATTCAAATTAATGTGATTTAATTTCAACCATTCATATTATATTTTGAAAACATTTTCAAATTTTTAGAAATCTCGTCCACAAATTATATGAATCGGCAATATCGTGTATCGTTCGTTTACCGGGTATAGTGCGTCCGTCTATCGCGTATCGTGCGTCCGTCTATCGTGTATCGTGCGTCCGTATATCGCGTATCGTGCGTTTCGTTTGTAACCTTAAACGTTCACAGTACTGTATATCCTCTTTTTTAAGTATACTTTTGATTGTGTTGCGAGGCAGTGTTTCTGAATGTTGCATATTTTATTTCTTTGTAAACCTTGTTTTTTCATAGATACATTTAATCATGTATTAATCGATTTTAATGTTTTTTACTCTGTCTTCGCAAATAAAGACATTAGATGCGGCAGATATTTTTTCTTACCGGAAATGCCCAATGCGTACGTGTATTAACTTGTTTATTCCGTAAGGACTACCTAGAAAAAAATAGGCTTTCCTGACTATAATTATAATTGGGGCGCGTCAAGGGAAAAGGTACCTTCGGACAGTTGACGTCAATCTTTGATATGACGTCATAAATTTGAGCAGACGACATTACTTATTATGTATTTTGAGGTAAAAATACCATTTTATTGTCCAAATGTGTAACAAAATTACATTTTAATTATACGAAATTGATTTCTAGTTGTAAGTTCTTTCTAAATTTAGTAACAACTAAAATGTCACAAAATATGACGGAAGGTACCTTTTCCCGTGGCGCGCCCCATATGATCTGGATGCTAAGCTGAGCAGACTTATGTGGAAGCTAGATTTTAAGTTGCGACTACTTAGTTATTTTATAATAGATTTCTGCAATAAATTGGAAACACATATTGTTACCTTAACTTGTTCTTGTGATAAAAAAAACGGATTAATTATTGTTTTATAATTAGAATGTTGTTTTCCCTTTATTCTGTATATCTTGATATTCTGTATATTTGGGAAAAAACTGAATGTGTTTCGACACTTACAATTTTGAAAACAAATATTTCGTGAAGTATAAATTACGAAAAAACCGGTGGTGACATTTCAACTTTACGATTTCACGACTTCAAAACGTGAATTCATGAAGTTAAACCAAAGAGGAATCGTGATATTATAAACTCGGGAAGTTGTGAAATCGGGAAATTCCGAAGAAAACATTCCGTGAAATTATGAAGTTTTGAAAAAAAAATCGTGCTATCACGAAACTGTATGATCATGAAATCATGCAACTGTGAAATTATGAACCAAAACTTCAAAATCGCAGGAATTCATGATATCACGATTTCTCCAAAATTTCACAATTTCCCGATTTCATGATTTTCAAAACTTCACGATTTGACGATGTTATGATTTTAAGATTTCACGATTTATTTCGTAAACTTCACAATTTCATGATAATATTTGTTCACGATTTCATTATTCAACTTCCTTATTCCATGATTTCACGATATATTGATTTCATTTTCTTCAAAATTTTAGGGTTTTACAATTTCAAATTGAAAGTTGAAATGTAACCACCGATCTCTCGTAATAAATATATGCAACATAAATAATTCAGTTTTCAAATGTTAAACCGTTACGTTTATTTATCGAACAGATCGAGTTGTTCACAATTTGTTTGTTTAGAATAATGTGCAGCGCACGTCTGCTCTTGCTTTTTGTACACAAATCTCTGCCTGAGATATGTATCACCAATACATATAAGGAAATTACCTTTTCATATCTTGTGTGAACTTAACGTTCAAACTGGCTGTTTAAGACAGGTGGTTGCTGATTGCAAGTATCTGCTAATGCAGGTTCAAAACCGTTCAACTGTATATTTTTTGTAATAATAATCAGTACTGCTATCTTTTTTTGTCTTTTTTTTCTTATTTATCGTATTATAAGTGAAATTTCTTCAAAAATTATGAACGTTTATTTTAATTCTTTACACATTTGTAATTATTTATTAATATTTACGTTGATTAATTGTAATCTTAACAACCTGGATGTAAGAGTTCTTCAGCACAAATCGGTTACCGGATTCATGATTATCAGGGTTATCCGCGCAACCGTTGTGGAGGTTGTCCCGGCTAGCTCTATTACTTCTGTTTCACTTACTACTTCATTTTTTCAGCTCCTTCATTGAATCTGATAAATTACATGTTAACGCAGACATCACTGAAATCTTGAATAAGTCACATCGGTACCAGCAAGACCTTCCTCAACGATTATAAACTTCTACTATGGGTCTTATACACTTTGGTTTGATAACAAAAATGTCCCGGGTACCACTTAGTTGTTTTCATCTCTACTCCATGTTTATATTAAAAGAACTGTGTGAGAGTAATACTAATTGTGAGACCTATAAATAGTATAGACCTACGCTATCTAATACAGCATCACAAGCGATATTTGACAGTGTGCTCTAAGATTCTTTTATTTTTTAAGTTTCTCCTTTGTCTTTTACTCAACCTAGTTAATTTGTTGCGTCGGTTTTAACCCAATGCTGTCTGTCTGTTGCCGAACATTATTGTTATTAATTTGTTTCGCGTTTTAACTTGCTGGTTTCGTGGTAATTAATATGTACACAAGGTCAGATATAGACATGTGTTAACACATCATATTGATAACAATTTAAGCGAGATGATGCATAGCAGGATTGGTAAGGTTTGGTTTGTATATATGTATTGTGTTCGGATATCCGATTTGAGATGAACGTTTAAATATTATTAAAGTTAAGTTTTGAGTTTTGTTTGACATAACTGTATATGTATAAATACTGTCATTTTGCATATTATGTGGTTATTAGAATTGCTGAATGAACTTGGACATAAATTAATAAAAGTGCATGACAGATAAACAGTAGAGACTTCCTTTTCTACAAGTACAATGTTATTAAAGAGTGATTGAATTTTTGTCTATTATTTGCTACTTCTTTCTTATAATTAGTTTATTAATAATAACAATAAATGTAATGAACTTTTCGTAAATAAATAATCATTTTAAATTACTTGATACCCGTTATTAACGACAAAATAATGAAGTTATACATATTATGACAGTTAAACCTAGGTCTATGATGGAATATTATTATCTGATGTAACGATTGCAGTCTAATAAAGCTGAAAAGCTGAAAAAGCATTAAGCAGCCTGTTACTTTTCATACATGAAATATTGTAACTATATCATGAAAGATCCCCTCGGCAAAATCAAATAGTAACAGTGTCAAGCGTGAATATTTTTATTTATGTCATTATTCATTTATGAGGTGTGGCACATTTGTTCAACAAACAAATAATATTAAGGTCCGAAATGCAGTTTATATTAATTACTTTGTTTTTGACGACGAAATTTTTACAGATAACTTGAAGGGTAAATGCGTAGAAGATGAAAATAGATAAGAGCTGCTTTACTATTATGTTTTCCATCAGCAATTTTCAGAGAAAATGATGTCAAAAGTATAGTTTTTCTTCAGCTAATTTCCTTTAAAAAACAAATCTGTCATTTACCAATAGACTACTGTAAATCTGATTTAATTCTATCATACATGTACAAGTGATTGTAATTTTCAAAGTCATTAAATAAACAATTACTTTAATTATTAATTGGATTTTTCATTTACTTGAACTTGTTTTCGTGTTATGTATTACATCCGATTTCGTAGGTCTTCATTATACCTACACTTTAGACACAATTAATATGTGATATCGATAAAACGCTTAATCAAAATAGAGGACAATCATTAAAACCCAAAGTACATTTAAAATTTTTAATTTGAAAACTATCCTTAAACACACAATACTTATTTCTTTGTTATTTGATCTGTTAACATTATTTTACATTTAACTGTGCCAAAATAAAACTTTAACGAAGACCTATTTCAAAAACAATTTCATGCAACTATAAATATGGACAAGTCTTTTTCGGTATGGTTTTCCATAATTATTTTAAACGCGTGAAATCCAAAAGTATCAATTTTCAACACACAACTCTACCGTCAAAAATTTGGTATCAATAGAAAGATGATATTTTTATGCATTCCATGACAAAAAGGAATTTGAGTAAGTACTGCCGGTAGAGTAAGTGTTGTAAATTGGCATGCAGAATGTTCTAATCTTCCTGCCTGACAAGAGTTTGTCCGTTAGCGTATAAACATACGCCACTGATAATTAGTTTTAAAGCTTTTTTGTATTTTCCTGTCTAACCATACGTTGGCCAGAGATACTTCATCAGCATGCTGATACTTTTTCACAATGCTCATTGCTTTGGGCACTGTCTTTTGGCCCGTCATGCATACATGGTTACGGGAAACCTCCAATTTGAGGAATCTGCTGACCATTTGCTCGGGTACGTACCAGTCTGGAATTTTCTTATTTTCGTAAAATATTGTGTCTTGCTCGCTTATCTTTGTGTTTATTTAGTTACACTGTCAAAATGATAGTACACGCGAAATCGAAGACTTAGTGTTAAAATGCTACCTATGTTTTAACATTAACTGAACCTCGTAGATGGTGTTTCAAGTTTAAAGAAATAATGATCAATTTAAATGGTCAAGTTTTGTCTTATTCAGAGCACCATATTCACGTAGATAGTGATTGGTAAACACTAGAGTATTGAAAAAGGTAATTTGCAACGTGCGTTATACATGTTTAGCGCCTAAAATCTTGAATAATGACTAATCACTTGCATAACCAAATTTTAAAGAAAAACAAGTTTCATCAGGATTCTTAAAATAAATACTCCACGTTTTTTATCAGGTCGGTTTATTCAACTAGTAGGCAATTTAAAGTGTTCTTTAACACTATTAACGAATTGTGTATTTAGTGCAGTATATACTCTGGGTTTTGTTTAAGATTTCGGATTATGATTGTTAAAAAAATTGATGTCATCTTGGCTCATACCTCACATTTAAATCTGAGTACATCACAGACACAGAAGAATATTGTAAGAGCATACAAGTAAAATATACAACAGGTGACAAGCGAAAAAATTCGAGCTGTGAGAAAATTTACTAGAAGGAGAGGACACGGAATGCAAGAGTACAAAAGGAGAGCAAGGAGAATATCAAACCACAGAACCAACACTGAAGAGTGTAGTGTAGTGTAGAAGAAATATTAGATAACTCTTTTCAAACGGTTGACATTTTCAGATTAAATCAATTTTGAATGGAATTGGGTTGAGCATATGCATAGGCTCTGTCAAATACACTGACCCCTCTAAAACAAAGATTTCCAATATTGTGTTTGCCGTGCGCACGCGGTGCCCTGTTTTAAAATTCATCACACTGCCCTTGACTGATTGAGAACTTCCATGTATTTAATAGACTACGCCATGATGCCAATAACGTCGCCATTTTAAGTAATTAATGAGAAATAATTTAACGAATGTTGATTATTTCAAAAATACAAGTTTTTTATTTGTTTAAATTCAAGACTATATTACACAATCATTTGGAAAGGATAGGAGTTTGCCAAAATTTGAATGCTAGAAGTGATTATCATAGCACGAGTCTGTACATGCTATGATTTGAGGGTGTTTCATTCTTATATCGCTGCTGCAAGCTTCCTTAACATCAGACTTTATGTGAATTGTGGAGAAAATGAAATGAAAAGGAATGGAAAATAATATATTATAGGAAATAATATGATTTTAAATCGGGATATTTCACTGGCATGTACAATTTATTTTAAATCTTATTTAAATGATGAAATTTGATCAAACACGGAAAACAACTGAAAACTAAAAAAAATATTCACAGGGCCATTATCAATAATAAACCTGCCATTTCATTAGTGAATGTCCAGTGTTTCGGTCGTTACTTAATTTTGTTACAGACAGACAGACATACAGACAGACAGACAGACAGACAGACATCATTAAATAATATGAAAAAAATTCATTTTGCAATCTGGCTGGTAAAATATTAATTTGTAATTCTCAAATGGATTCGAGAATTTTAACATATACCGAACAAAAAAGAAAACTTACCAGTTTTTAAATAATTACAAAACTTTGTTAAGTGCTGCTTTATTTTATCTTTTACTTTACTTGTGATATTTGAACGTATCTGGACATCTGATAAAGCTGGAAGATGGTGTTATTTTTCACAGAGGTCAGGGTTATCTCCTCTTTTCTAAGTAATGTTGAGATTGATAATTTTTAACATTAAATCAATAAGATTAGTTGACTGTCAAATTTAGAGGTAAATGGCAGAAGGAAAAACGCAATCTTCAAAGCCCATTGATGAAAAAAAAAATGAAATACATTTACTTAAATATCCGTTTTCTGCAAATAACCTCACTTTTTATTAAACAAAGAACAAAATCAAACGCTTCGTGTTCCGCAACAGCGTAATTTTAACTGACAACTTCAAAGATAAACATATTGGTGATCAAATTCCTCCTGATATAAGCATTCGCTGGCGTCATTAACGTAATAGGAGTTTTCCATGTTATTTTTGTCAAGTTTTCATTTTTGCTCAGTATATATTGTACAGATCGACTTGATAAAAACATTAATGAAAGTTATGCAAATGACATTGCTCCGTCTTTTTGTGTTCTTGAATGTATTATGATTCATGCAAGTACAAAAGTTTTGTTAGTGTGGAAGTGACAAGTGGCACAGGCAGTGGCTGAACAGGTGACGGAATGCTCTCTTTAATCATCGCTGCAACTTTTTCATTTATTTTTATAGTCAAGGAAAGCAAATCTTCTCTCCTATTACTCTCGATGTTATTCTTTATAACATCTACAAAAGCCTGTATTAGGAAGGACTCCTTCCTGTCACTGCCAGTAATAATCTTCTGCGGAATTGACGACTGGATTATGAGTCGGTCCACATCAGTTGGTATCTTGACAAGCTCGACTTTCTCTGTTCCTTTTGGATACTGTTTAGGTTTCATCAAGTCCATATCATCAGACTGAATGAGAAAGATTTTCGGTTTTCCTTGTGTCACACGTATGTCTTTTACTACGTTTACTATCTTTTCCAAATGCACAAAACAGTCCTGAGGTTGTTTGTCATTGAAGTGCAACCTTCCATCTTGTTCGGAAAACGTCAGGAAGACGTACACGAAGCAATCATACGGTTCGTATTTCGAGGTGTCCATACTTTTTAGGTTTTGTTCAAGTTGTTTAAATGTTCCAAGTGGTCTGCACTCAACCGTGGCACCTGCTGGAAAATAGTGCTTGTTTTCAAAAAGGGTTTTCAGACTGAGAGCATCGACATCCATGCCATTGTCCCATATTTTATCAAGATCTCTGTTTGTGGCATCTTTGAGACTGAATTGTTGATAGAAAATCTTTACCATTATCCTGTCCTCTTGATCCTGTTGCCTCCATCTGTATACATCAGACTGAATCTCCTTAACGGTAAATGTTGACATCTCTTAAAAAAGAAGACAGGCACAAAGTGAGATATGAAGAGCTTAACCTTAACCAGACGAGTAAGTTGTTTGGACCTCACAAGAAGTATTCGTATAAACTCATTGCGGAAAAGAAAAATCTATAGCGGAAAATATTAAAAAACAAACCTGAAGTTAAAATTAAACAGCCGTTAAAACTTAAAAAATATATCATAAGTAAATGATAAAGTAAATCACCGATATATTTCTGTCGAGTTTTACTCACTGACAGATAATTTTACTGCCTTAATTAATTACTGTTAATATTGTTGTAATAAACTTTTCAAAACTGAAGGGTTGGATCGATAAAGAGCCGCATTTGCGACGGCGACTCGACCATTAAAGCCGCAAAGAAAAAAGGTAATATACTCAAACATGTGCATGTATGGAGGATGAGTGTGTAGAACTACCAACATTCACTAGCGGGATAGCTTTCTCAAATAGTATGTCAATAACCAACAGCGGACCACTTTGATGTCTAACCACATCCTCCTCTGATTTAAGAAAGTCTCGAATAAAATTTCTTTTTTTTCTGCTGGGATTTAAACCATGACTCCTTTAAAACAAGGTTATTGGTATCATAAATTAAGAAAACCCTTTAACGAATCTTAATGCCGGTATTTAGATGTTATTCAAAAATACAGGTGCACTATAAAATCCCTAAATTTTGCAACAAGGTCACAGCCAGTTTTTCAAAGATTTATTTTACATGTTTTATAAATTTAAGAAAGTAAAGGGCAATATTAATTTTTCCACGTCATTATTAAATTCAAAAAGAAAGGTTACCAACATGATATTCTACATCGCATGCCTAGTGATAAACCCATTTACAGTGTATTGTTATGCTGAACGTGAAATGATAACTGTACACGGCCCTTAAAAGCTTTATAAATAAGCAATGCATCGCCCTATTTAGTTTTGTTCTTTACATCGCATGCTAAATAATTTGTGTCTTCAATTAACAATCCATTAATGTTTTAATGTTTAAATATATCAAAATTAAAAGAAAGATGAAATTAAAAATCAATCTATAATTTACGATTTTGTTCAAGTCACAAACCACAACCAGACAATCCTACACCTCTATGATAGTCTTTAATAGAGATATCTTGAGTGTCTTTCTTTTTTACAATATTTAAATAGAAGTGATATATGTGTGCAAGTATTTGATTATAAAGGATATTGATCAGATAAAAAAACGATTTGGGTTGCTTTTGCGCTTTCGAGTAATTTTCAGTAAAGATGCAAAGAGACAGATATTATAAGCATAAGCTTTAACCAATAAAAATAGGCAAATGCATCGGATCACAGGCCTGGAGTGTTGAACAGGAGGGACTAAGGGACTATTGTGTTTGAAAATGAGGTTTAAAAGTGTTGAAATTGAAATTGAATATAAGAAAATGCATGTTGTTTAATAACAGAAATAAAATTATCATTGACAAAAAGGAGAAATATGCATATCAGGAATTGGCACATTCAGAAAAAACAGCCTCCCAACAAGCTCAAGAAGAGGGAGAGAGAGAGAGAGAGAGCATGGTTAATAAAATGATCGGTGTCAAAATAAACACCACAAACAATTAACAAAAATGAGAACCCGATGGAATACCGCCTCGGTCAGTGGCAAATCAAATTGCCAATCGGTGTTTAAACCAGGTTCTTGGGTGCAACAACCTCACACTTTCCCCAACAGGTCCTCATATCACGAAACAAGTACAAGTTGTCTTGGTGAAATAACTCCAACCCACCCATCAGCTCAACAATGTTGCATGCAAAAGCACACAAACATATAAACATAAGAAGCTAATAGCATTGAAAAGCCAAAGGGGCGGGTACTCAATGACTTTACCGAGACCAGAGCACATGGAGTAAAATCAGCAAGAAGACGATGACAGGGATAAAAGAAACAAATCAAGTTTCTAGGTTCTTTTAAGAAAAGATTTCCCCATAAACCTTCATAAACTCTTAAAATCCTGCCACCGTCTTGCAATCAAAGAGGTAAGCATAATGATCACCTGTAGCTGTTTTAATCATCAGGCCTGCAGAACGCTGTAAAATATCACGTTGGTAACCTTTCTATTTAAATTAACGATGGTTTTTACGAATAACCTTGAGATATTAACATTGTCTTTTATCTTCTAAGTTTATAAATTAAATCTTCACAAAAGACTGGGTGTGAAATGTTGCAATAATGATTTTAAACTGCACCTGTATTTTTGATTTAAATCTGGGTATCGGCGATAAAACTTGCAAAAGGTTTTCCTTAATTTGTCATATCCATAACCTTGTTTTAAATGATTTTCTGTTATGCAAAGATTACGTTCATTGAAGTCATTAATATCGTTGCAAAAAAGCAACATATGCATATCAGGAATCGCCACACTAAAAAAACACAGCCTCCCCACGCAGCGAAAAAGAAGAGAGGAAGATAGAGAGAGCGCATGTTTTATATATATGTATGTCAATTCAAATAGGACGCCACAAACAATTAATAAACAAGAGAACCTATGGGGATACCGCCTTGGAACGGTCAGTGGCAAAACAAATTGCCACTGGGGGTTTAAACCAGGTTCTAGGGTGCACCAACCTCACACTTGCCCCAACAGGTTCTCGTATCACAAAACAAGTACAAATTGTCTTGGTGAAATAACTCCAACCCACCCATCAGCTCAACAATGTTGCATGCAAAAGCATACAAACATATAAACATAAGAATTTAATAGCATTGCAAAGCCAAAGGGCGGGTACTCAATGATCTTTCCGAGACCAGAGCACCTGGAGTAAAATCAGCAAGAACACGATGACAGGGATAAGAAACAAATCGAGCTTTTAGGTTCTTTTAAGAAAAGATTTCCCCATAAACTTTCATAAACTCTTACACCCCTGCCACCGTCGTGCAACCAAAGAGGTAAGCATAATGATCAACTGTAGATGGGTTAATCACCAGGCCTGCAGAGCGCTGTAAAATATCATGTTGGTAACCTTTCTTTTTAAATTTACAGATGGTTTTTACGAATAACCGGGAGAAATTAACATCGCCTTTTATCTTCTTAAGTTTATAAATTAAATCTCCATAAAAAACTGGCTGTGAAATTCCTTGTTGCAATAGTGATTTTAAACTGCAGCTGTATTTATGAATTAGATCTGGATATCGGCGATAAAACTTGCAAAAGGCTTTCCTTAATTTGTGATACCGATAACCTTGTTTTAAAAGTTTTTCTGTAATGCAAAGATTACGTTCATTGAAATCATTCACATCGTTGCATGCTCTTGAAAAAGCGAACAAGCTGTAAGATATAAACCCCGTAAGAAGTTGCACGAGGAACATCGCCGTCTAGAAACGGAAAATTTACTATATTAAAATTAAAATCATCTCTTTTATCATAAATTTTAGTAGTGACGTAACCATTTTCGATGGATAGATTTAAATCAAGGAA
This sequence comes from Corbicula japonica, assembly GCA_038501625.1. Classification (NCBI taxonomy): domain Eukaryota; kingdom Metazoa; phylum Mollusca; class Bivalvia; order Venerida; family Cyrenidae; genus Corbicula; species Corbicula japonica. Next base: position 101,463 of record JAZAYU010000986.1, read on the forward strand.
GTTTGCTTGCTTTTCTGAAGTGTTCGCTTTGTTAAGCTGTAGTTCTTTAGGATAAATCTTATTAACCAGTGATCATGGTGATGGAAAATGGTTATTATCTATATTTAATAAATCATCAAGGTTCCTCGAGTTGTTGTTAAAAGCTGTAATAATATCATCTTGATGTTCGGTAGAAAGAGATAACATGAAATCTCTTTCATAACAGTATAAAAACAGATCAGCAACAAGGGGTGCACAATTAGTACCCATTGGAATGCCTATTACTTGTTTATAAATAGAGGTACCAAATCTCAAATAAATATTATCCAATAAAAATGTGAGCGCCTGGATAAGGTCTTGACAGGTCCATCAAGTATAATTATCATAAGAACCATCTGTAAAGAATGCCCTATGTTCATTACAAGCAATAAATGTTTTATTTTCCCTAGCAAAAGTTTTTTCAATGAGACTGGTTATCTTGTCTCTTATTAAATTATGAGGGAGAGAAGTATACAAAGTAGAAAAATCATATGTAGACAAACAGAACGCCTGAAAATTATTTGATTTAAGTTTCTTCAAAACGTCATTTGAATTTTTGCCAGTAGTTTCAAAAACTTTTTCGCAATACCTAATTACATGTTCTTTTATAGCTGTAAGACAAGATGTTAAGAGCACGGATAACTTTGTTGTAGTACAAGAACTAGAGTTAGCGATAAATCTTGCTTTGTACGGTGTTTTGTGCATTTTAGGCAACCAATACATAGTAGGTACTTTGCCTTGTTAAGGCTCAACACTGATTCTAAATTTTGTAATTTGTAGAGTGTGTGCAGTAACAATATCACTCTCAGATGAAGAAGTCAGTGTATAAGCATTAGTGCTATTAAGCTCTTCAGTTTGAACATTTATATAGTGTATACGTCACACTATAATAACATTATTTGAAGCCTTATCATCAGGTGTTAAAACAAATTTGTTGTGAAAATCTTGAATACCTTTTTTCAAATGACGAAAGTTAAAACGAGGTCGAGGTGGTTGTAAAGCTATGTTTCTTTTATAGAAGGATATACGAGTGTCAATTATTTTGAATATTTGTTTTTTCCAGTTTGAAAGAGCATTAGGCTCAGCATGTTCTCGTTTACACCATTTATTGCAAAAAGAGTTTAAAGACTCTGCAATTTCCGCACGACAGGTATTAAAGTCGATGTCCGATGGAATTCTGTATTTTGGACCTTTTGAAATTAAATTGCGGATTCTAAAGTCTTTGATAACATTTAGATTCCCATGTAACGATATGACCGGCAGGTTGATAGCAAAATTTTGAATTAGAACAGTCTCAAGATAATGGTGTGTTTTCAACAATCTGTAAATCCGAGGTAATTTTGTTGTAATTGAAAATTATGTTTCTAATAGGCTTGTTATATTTATAACAAACGATGGGTGTTTCAGTATTCTTGAAATAATTAGGTATAGCCGATTCAATAGTTTTATCTTTAAATATACTTGGAAGGTCAATAAAATCTATGCCTTTATTTAAAAATGAAATTTAAGGAAATGTCTTTGGTGATCAGATTCCAAGTCAATATGTGGTCTTAGAACATGCCGAGTGTAACACTGAGTAAGGCTTGCAACCTCATAAAGTAGATGAGTTCTAATAACAATATCATCGGCTTCCTTATCCACTTTTTGTAAACTTGAAATAGAAAGAGAAGCTAAACGCGACAGCATTGCATGTCTTCCAGAATGTTTTAAAATATTTTGAAGGTCATGAATAGAACAATGAACACGTGATTTTCTTTTGATGTTACCATTAGTCCTTATCCCATGTGACCTCGATTTTCGTTTTCGTATTTGAAGCAATCCAAAAATGTCAAAATCAGGGTTTTTTGAAATGTTGCCTTCTTGATAAATATTATCATTTAAACCAAGTGGATAAGGAGTTTGTAGTTTTTTTTATCCAAATATCTTCTGAAACAAGTCTTGCTGTAATTTTAAATGCTCTCGAAGCACTGTTATCAAATATATTTTTTTCCACAGGTTGAATACTAACGTGTTTTAAAGTGTGGCCTGATTGTTTAAAATGTTTATATAAATATGTATTGATTTTATTATTGTTTCGTATTTTAGAACAGTGCTGACTAAAACGTGTTTTTAAAGGGCGTCCCGTCTGTCCTACATATTGAATGCCACAATTTAAAGCGTTTCAAGTTAAAACATAAATTATATTATCTGTTTGTCAATCAATATCTGAATTAATATTTACTGAAAAAGTTCTTCCATTAACAGTTTATTTTATAGTCGAGCTACATTTTAAAAAACTACAGCACCTACACCTCTTTAAATTACACTTGTATATAAAAGGATACGATCTGCGTCTTCCGTCGTTTAGTTTTATAGGCGTGGAAATGTTATATTTTTTAAGAATATGAGATTTGATAGGTGACAATTTTATTTTTATTGCAAACCGGTCACATTGACGGAAGTAGCCGAAGATAAATTTATTGGAGATAAACAAATTGACGGTTGCATGTATTTGAAAGTATTTAATTTAGCCGGAATATGGACAGAAGACGCAGAAGACAGCCTGGGAGTTAAAATGTTTCCTTTTATTTTAAACGCCATGATTATTTTGTTTGAAAAAATACCATTATATGATTAGCGACCTTCAGTCATATCGCAAGTTTTTAAGTGACGTCACCATGCAATACATGACGTAAATGTTTGCGCGCTTATGGTTTTTTCTATAAATAGCACGCAGAACAATCTAAAAATATTGACATGTTGAATCACTGATCCCTTAATAATAAATGGGACTGTAAATGGTGCTTCCGAGTATATACAAAGGCCCAATTCTGTAACCAGATAATACACAAGAATAATACCATTTAAATATGACAGAAGGTCGGTGAACATACAACCTTCAATGTGGTATATAAGAGTATTTGGGTGAGTGGGGAGGGGTGTGAAAAATGACTGTAAAATACAATCCCTGAGGGATGAAACGATAACAGTATTGATTGAAAGTACGGGGAGACGTTACCAAGGTATACTTCTCTTGCATATCGTAAAACACGTTAAAATGGTAAAGAAAAATAACAACATCTAAAAATTCCCTAAAATTTTATTACCATAATGTACATGTGTTGCTTAGTTTTGTGAATTCATGTAAATAGAATTTTGGAGAATTTTTATGTCAAGCTTTTCTGTAACTGTTTAACTTCTTTGTATAACCTTGTAAAATAAAGATTCACTAAGGACGATTTTTGGGCAAAGTCATTATTAATCTGCATTGCCGTTATATAGATTTTGATATCTATATTGTGTGTCGCTGTCAGCACAGGGAGGACTGAAGGCGACCCTGAAGACAGATCCTCATTTCATATTTTATGGATTCCGTGATTCACTGTCGATAAATGTTAATTTTTCGTTATTCAGTCATGTATAAACAGTATCATAATACACGTAAAATTTAGCAAATCACGAAAGTATACTGTAGTGATTTTGGTCTCAAACAATGGTATTTTCATGAAATTGTGAACAAAAACGTTTTCTACAAAATATTAGGGTTAACAAAAATATTTTTTACATCTTTCAAGATAAACATGTTAATGATCAAATTAACCCAAATATTTGCATACCCAAATCATCACCAGGAATTTCATTTTAGAATTAATGCATGAAATCAATTTTCTGCATTGAATTTTAGTATAATGGAAATTTGTTCGAAATGATTTGTAACTATCATTTCTTTGATCACTTTGAAAGAAACTATGGATCGTTTTTCTAATACACTCAATGAAAACGAAAGTACACAATTTTTAACCAGCGAAGCTGGTTTTACTAATCACAATTCTGAAATCGGTATCAAACCAACTGGCAAACGGCGATTTACGCATTTCAGAGAAATCAGAGTAAGTAAAGTAGTCCCCAAGTTTCCTGTTACGTGTTAAAGTTGGTATTAACTACGTCATGTTGATAGGATAAAACCTGTGCGGTGCATCAATAGTCAAATTCATCTTTACGACAGTTTGATTAAATGTAAAATCGGTGCGGTTCATATTTCTAGGACTTGATCGGTGCGGTGCAACAATGGTCAAACATTGTCCGTGTCCGCGATTTTTCACAATGAAGGAAACAATTATATATTTCTTATTTCAAAAAACTGCATAAACTTTCCCATCGATGGGGTCTCACTTTTTATATCATTTTTCGTGTTCATTATGTCTTTGGGATGTCAGTACACAGATTTCACTATTATAAATTTTTGCTTAAAACCCTTTACTCAATATATACGCCTTTCATCACATAGGTTACCAGTTCAGGCACCATAGTGCCATCTGATCTGGATCTAAAATTTGTGATTACTGGTCAGAAAAAAATGATCATAAAAGCGAACAGTTTAAATCCTAATCAGATCGCACAGATGTGCCAGCTGATATGGATCTAAACTGTTCGCACAAGCTATGAAGGTATATCTATGGAGTAAAGGGTTAACAGAAGCCTTCATCCAGATAAAACATGGAAACCCTTATTTCCACTATCATTTAGACAAGAGGAAGTTCTTTGCGAGTGAACCAAGTTTTTTTGCTTTTTCGTAAATGGATACATGTATGAGAATCAAGGCACTGGTTATTCTCAATAAGCAAAATCGCTTCGCTGGTTTTCTGTACTTTCAGTACTTTGATTATATTAACGTTAAATGAAAACGAAAGTACATGACATGTTATAATAATTATTTCATTGGTATCGTTTTTTTTCTAAAAGGCATCTGAAAGTGTTTTTTGTTTTGTTTACAAATCGCAACTTTAAAAAAAAACACGGTTGTTATTCCTATAATCTATAAATTTTATTCTTATAACATTATATATAAGTTGAATACATATGCCATTATTATCTACTTCCTTGTTCTAGTATTTTATGAATAAAAACAAACATTATGCAACATATGCGTACGTACTGCCTTATATAATTTTACGTAACGCGATCAGTTAGTGTCGACAGTCGAAATGAAATTACAGCCGATTTGATAACAGGACAATTGCACTGATATTGGAGGTGTGTGATATATCCCGGGATCCGGGTTCACAGTATGCAGTGTTAGACTCTGGCGCAGTCTTAATCAAATAAAAGATTTAAACATTATTTTTCGTGACCGATGATGACTGAAGTTAAATGTCATACTTCCAATCCGAATGTTATTAACATCACACGTGGAGCAACGTTTATGAACAAATAATAAAAAGTATATTGTTTGGGTTATTTATCAAGCATGCAGAGCGCTGTGGGTCATCATGTTTGTCTTCCTTTTTGAATTACTTGTGATCTTTATGAATAAGTGGCCCGATTAATGTTTGTTGTTGCTTTATAAAATGCATCGTACTTCGTTTGTTGATAAATACTAAATGCATGAGTGTTTTTCAACAGCATCGTTTGAAATATACAGAGCAAAAATGAAAACTTACCTTTTTTAAATTAAAAAATTTGTTTAGTGCTGCGATATTTTATCATTAATTTATTGTTTGTTTTTTCTGGACATCTTATAAATCGAGAAGATGTTTTTTTTTTTAGCAAAGGACAAGGTTATCTTCATTTTCCTAAATAATGACGAGATCGATATGTGTTTACATTTAAGTCTTAAACTGATAATTGGACAGTCAAATTTAGAAGTTTGTGGCATGTACATAAGGAAAAACACAATAGTTAAAGTCTACTGGTGCAAAGAATTATGGTACATTTAATTAAATATCTTTTTTTTGTAAATTTTCTCCCTCTGAATTAAAAAAAGAACAAACCCCAACTCTTTATTTCCCGAAAACAAATACATGTATTATTTCATCTTTTTCAATCGAAAGAGGACCGGCAACTTCCAAGATAAGCATAGTAAAGGTATTCGTATTCACTGGCATCATTAATGTATTGGAGATTCCACTGTTATTTTGTAAAGTTTTCGTTTTGATTCGGCATAAATCTGGGTAACTGCGAATAAATTTTGTCTGCCTGTAGCAATTCCTGATATGCATATTAGTTCACTTATTTTTAAACCTTTTTGTTTCTTAATTATATTACAACTATCCCTGAAATGTTAGTTTCTATTAAGTCTGCTTTCATTGAAATCTTTAACATTGTTTTAAGCTCTGGAAAAGTGAACAAGCTGTGAAATATTCACTCCGTTAGACGTTGCACGAGGGAAATCACCATGTAAAATTGAAATAATAATCTGCTTTTCGACTTTTTAGGGAGGCTGTGTTTATAGGGTGTGGCTAGTGATGTTATGAATGTTTCTATGTTTTCAATTGGTAGTATGTTTGTATAAAACGCAAAAAAAACAGCCAGCGTGGCCAAGGAACTTGTACTGTATTTGTTCCACTTGAATAAAAAAAACAACGGCCAAGGAAATTCAAATGATATGCTGTTGTCGAAAATTATGCACACTTTGGTCTGCTTTCATTTACTGTATACTATGTTTCAAACATGTTTAGAAAAAACAGGAAAAGTTATGGAGTTTAATTAAAATTTTGACCGAGATTATTGTGTTCACAACAACACTGCTGCTTTACATGCACCGGTAGACCGATGTATGCTTATTTCGGTGTGTCCAGGAAGGTTACATTGACGAGGTGCAAGTCTTCCTTACATAAATATAAATACTTATGTACCTACAACGTTATCAATGGTTGCCAAAAATGATATAACATAGTTCGACCCTAATTTGGAAAAAAAGGTTATGGGTGCAAGCAAATTTCTTGAAATCATCAGATTTGCCGAGATTTTCTTTAACCTTTTCATTGTTAAACAGATAAAAACAAATTTTGATGTTCACCGTTTACGACAAAGGTTAACATTTTTGCCAGATATAAACAAAATTATTGCCAAATGCATGTCAAAGTTATGTTCCTGAAAGCATTAACATGACCTTTGACCAATGGCCGTGACCTTGATCTTTGAGATGTAAGCTAACGCAGACCTTGACCTTTAAAATGAGAACCTGGGGTATTCGCGCTGCACTCTTACTGAGTTAAACGTGCATGCAAACAATATACAAGTTCGCACGATGCATGTCAAAGTAATAGGCCTGACAAACTTCGACATTGACCTTTGACTCCAACTATGACCTTGACCTTTTAGATGGTAACCGTGAATTAACGTCACGTTTAGCCTAAATGGGATTACTATCCATATTAAATATAAACAAGATTGCCAAATGCTTAAAAAATCCGGACGGATGCACGCAGGCACGCACTAACGAATTCGCATACACTTAAAAACGATTGAGACAAATAGATCAGATTTACAGCAAACGGGCTGCACAAAAAGGTGTAAATCATATTTTCCAAAGATGG
>JAZAYU010000987.1:0-41663 GCA_038501625.1 Corbicula japonica
GTTTGTCTGTCTGTCTGTTCGTCCGTCCTTCGGTGGAATTTTGCCTGTCCGTACAATAACTCGACTCAACAAATATTGCAAAAAATCTTGTCTAAACGATACTACCTCAAAGTTTGAGACAACATTAAATGCGTTCAGTCGTTTAAAACAAGCATGTATATTTACACCTTTATTTCCACTGCTTCAATATCCTTTACCGGACGAGTGAAGGTCAATCTTCAATGAACACTGTTAGCCTTATCACCGCGCAATAGTAAGCACGTTCCATTTTCTAGAATTATCATTGGTTTAAAAAAATCCGCATTAGTCTTTTCTAACATCCCGCCAAAATAATGCAACGTCAGCGACGTTACACATTAATGACGTCACTGACGTCATACATTTTGGCGTAAAATTAAACACATGTAATATAATCTAGAATTATCATTGGTTTAAAAAATAACACATTACTCTTTTCTAACTTCCCGCCAAAATAATGGTTTTTACTTAGACTATCATTTACCTCCATAGATAGTACTTGCTGTGATACAAATTTGATGTTTGTTGTGAAATATTACGTTTTTCTGTATGTAAATGTTTGAAAAAAAGGATGAATGTATTCAATAAACATGGAACTATTTTTGATCGTAGTATGATTTTTTTTATTTGAGTAAATAGGCGGACCAGTCCAAATGCCAAACCCGGGGTAAGAAATGTTTTAAACAACATTTCGAAATGAGTCCTTTGGACTCCACACACTTTAACCAGCCCTAATGACGTTCAAGACTCGGTGAACTTATCAAACACGAAATTTATTCCTTAAATATTATCAATTAAAACCAATTAAGACACTAGAAATAATTAAGGAGAAAACCAAGAACCTGCGAGTTTATCGCGTTGAATCAGTCAGTGGTAATATATTGAGCACTCAATCCCGGGGTAGGCGGCGTAAACAGTAATTTTATGCATTCCCATCACTGCATTAAATCCAGTGTTATGGCCCCTTTTGATTTTCAGTATAATACATTTACCACGTAATTTTGTGTTGCACGGAACTTAAAAATGAGTACCACAATCATACAAATTACTGGTATGTTGACCTGGGGTTTTGTTTCGGTCACGCCTAAAGATTAAAGTTATGGCCCCTTTTGTGAATCGATATAATGCATTCAGCATGTTATTTTGTGTCAAGCATAACTCTGTTAGTATATGAGCCACAGTTATAAAACTTTTCAGCTTTGCTTTCCATAAAATATAGTTGTATATCTATGGTTTCTGATTCTTACAACTTCCATTTAAACCAAAGTTATGGGCCCTTACATTTTTAGTACAATATAAAACAACATTTAATAATATGTTGCACATAACTCCTATACAATTGTAGCCTAAGACATGACAAATTTTAAGTTTGTTAACCATCATGTGTACTGGTAGGAGAACATAAGTGTGAAGTAACTTTAATTGAATTATCCCTTTGTTTAAATTAACAATGTTAATTATCTTACGGAAATATTAAGTGCATTAATTGATCTTAATCCTTAGTTCAAGCGCTATTTGTGCAATGTGGCACCCGTAAAATATCTCCTTGTACATATAGTCAGTATTGTTATCAGTAAAATAACCCGTTACCGATATCATGCAGTGATTGTTACGTATATCAGGGCTATCCGATCAACCTTTATTGGAGTTGTCCCGGTTAGCTTAATTGGTTGCGTAGTCGGAATTGCAGGGCTAGGCGCTGTCGGCGTGATGGTGCGGGTTCGCTCCCAGGTAGAGGCAATATCATTTGAAATTCACAGTTGCGCTATTTTTGCAGTGTGACAGCCGTAAAATGTCTCCCCGTACATATAGTCAGTACTGATATCAGTAAAAAAGCATTCAGACGCTTTGATTTCGCAAAGGCAATCAGTACGTCTGAAGATATATATTCGTTAAAAAAATCATGCGCTTCAAAACGAGGCTGTCAGAGTAGTTAGTATATTAGTATGGAACGCCGTTGCTGCCTCGTGATCATTGATTTTAGTCTGTCGGCTTGCAACAGTCTTAACAGGAAATTGAAAAGTCACTTCCTACGGCGACAGGCACTTGTCCTGTGCATCATTATTCCCACACGAGTATGCAAGTTAGCTTTTGAATTCTTATGTTTATATGTTTGTATGCTTTTGCATGCAACATTGTTGGCTGATGGGTGGGTTGTAGTTATTTCACCAAGACAATTTGTACTTGTTTTGTGATACGAGAACCTGTTGGGGCAAGTGTGAGGCTGGTGCACCCTAGAACCTGGTTTACACCCCCAGTGGCAATTTGTTTTGCCACTGACCGTTCGAAGGCGGTAACCCATCTGGTTCTCACTTTCGTTATTTGTTTGTGGCGTCCATTTTGAAACTGATTATTGTAATACCATGCTCTCTTTTCCTCTCTACTTTTTGGCTGTGTGGGGAGGCTGTGTATGCTGGATGTGGCCATTCCTGATATGCATATTTCATTTTTTTGATGAAGTCAATATAGATAAAATAAGGTTATATCAATAAGAAGATTATATTTTTCTCTAAAATTTGGATCTTTTTGGACCAAAATTACGTCCGAAATAGAAAACTTTGAAATACACCCATTTTGTTTACTTTTTAAGATTTCTTCAAAATTCTTTGCATTATCCTCATGGCTACCTAAGAAACATTTTAAATTTTAATCAATTTGATTAGATTTCATTAAAAACACATTTAACAAGAGGGTTAATAGGACCCTGGGTCACTCACCTGTCAACAACTGCTTAATGGTTGCAAGAGTTTTGTGCAAGTTTGGTAAAAATCAAGTAAAACAATAAAGCTGCTATTGTGGAGACAAGGTCAAAATAGCTTACTTTGGCTCCTTAAAGGGCCATAACTCTAAAACCTATTTAGTAATCTAGCCGGTTCAACAAAGGAACCGAGATGTTATAGTAACTCAAGTTGTGTACAAGTCTGAATAAAATTCAAATAAAAAATGAAGCAGCTAATGTGCAGACAACGTCTAAATAAGTTATTTTCAAATTGGCTCTTTCAAGGGTCATAACTCGAACTCATAATGCAATATGGCAATTTCAAGAAAGGAACCAAGATCTTATGGTTTATGAAAATGAAGATCAGATCAAAATTAAGAGCACTAACGTGCATACGAGCTTTATTAAAACTTGACATAGTAACCTAGTTTTCAAGGTCACATGACCCAGTTTTGAACTTGACCTAGATGTCAGTGAGATAAACATTCTGACCAAGCTTAAAGCAGAAGGGGACTAAAATTAAGACAGCTAGAGTGCGGACAAGTTTTTATAATTTGACCTAGTGACCAAGTTTTTAAGGTCACATGACCCAGTTTTGGACATGACCAAGATATCATTCATATACACATTCCGACTAAGCTTGAAGAAAATCGGACTAAAATTAAGACCGCTTAAGTACGGAGAAGCTTTTTATCTATAATTCGAACTAGTTTCCTAGTTTTCAAGGTCATATAATCCAGTTACTAACTTTACCTAGATATCCTTAATCAGTTACGTCCTTTGAAGGTCGTTGAACACGAAACTTATGTGCTATGTTTATAGTACCTCTAAAATTACTTTTATTTTAATATTTCCGCCAGTTGATAGATAGGTGGTTTCAATATCCCAGCCAATATTGGTTTCAAATTGGATATTGTCCAATCACCCCCAAGGATATACTTCCTGCTTTATTTTTTTTTTTTTTTTTGCCTTTGGCGTCGTCGTCTGTGATTTGCAGGATTTATATTCAAAGATCCCCTGACAAAGTTTTATTTTGTTTAGTTCCGCCCATTGTTTTCTCGTTTAGGGCAAACCCATTATTTTATCTGGGGACCATACGCCGCTGAACATGGAATGGTATTAATCTGAAAATACCTCATTGAAGGTTCCATGTTCACCGCCATATGCATACCATCGTTTGGGATGGTCCAAAATTGTACTATTTATTGGTGTAATTACTGAGTTGCGCTCAACCCGGGGCTAGGCGGCGTGGGCACTAATATGCATTCCCATTACTGCCCATGAACAGGCTCAATCAAACCGAGCCTGCAGTATTTTCATATTTGTCGTGTTCGGTGGCTTTCAAAGTTCCCTTTTTATCTATTTTAAGATAAACATACTGACCAAGTTTGAAGAATGTCGGACCAAAATTAAGACTGCTAGAATGCGGATAAGAGTTGTCTATAATTTAACCTTGTGACCTAGTTTTCAAGGTCACATGACCAAGTTTCAAACTTGAACTAGACATTATTAAGATTAATATTCTGACCAAGTTTGAAGAAGATCGAATACAAATTAAGACCGATATAGTGAGGACATCAATTGTGAACGGACGAAAGACGACGGACACAAAATTATTAAATTTCATTGAATTTATTTTAACATAAAATGCTTCCTAAAGTAGCATGAGGATAGCCTTTAAGACTTAAATAAAATTAAGCAAAACGTAATACTGCATACTTATCATTGAATTATACAGAGATATAACATAATAATGCATTCACAAGTGATGAAGTGCACATATACTGTAATAGTATATACTCATATAATGATATATACACATAATGTAATAGTGTATTAAGATGACTTGATGATGCTAGTGTTAATGCAATTATGCATTATTGTAACATAATGTTGAAAGGACATAACTTATTGATGAATACACATAACGGAAATGATGCACATACATATTAAAGTAATGATGTGTTAACATATCATAATGATACACACACGTAAGTAACATCACGTGACACGTAAGTAACATCATCATGATACACAAACGTACGAAACGAAACGATGCACAGACATAACAACATGTACTGGTGGGTGAGCATTCTTGTATATAGATATACACTGTTTATCTTCGCATGTATGTACTGTTTATTCACTGATAAAGACTGAGTAAGAGTCTAATAACGATAATGAAATTGTTACAGCAACGGCGTTGCATGTATTTGCGATCATTTATAAATATAAAGTGGAATGTGATTAAAAACGCCTTTGTTATAATCCATATAGTATGATTTTTTACCTTGGATATCAAATTATCTAAATGTCAGAGTGCCGTATTTGTTGGTTAAAGCAGTATGAACTAATTTCATTGGAAATCGCGATGAACTGAAGTCGGGAACCACTTGCGATCAGCCGGTCAGACTTTTATATATCTAGCGATGACTTTAGAAAGGCGTTCGTCAGAGCAGTGCGATACTGATTAATGAGAGAACGTCTAGATGATCTAGACTACTCATGTTTGGTCCACTATAATATGACATTTATTACAATGATCATAGTCACAATCATCAAAATGACCGAAAATAAGGTGAAAAAAAAACATTTACAAAGATTTAGTTTCTTCTTGCAAATCATATCTATAGATGAATGCTTCAGAAAACAATTAATCAGTGCTGCAATAAATATGTAACATATCTTAAGTGGACACACTAGCTTTTCTCATAGAACAAAGAACAGAAATTCAACTGCCATTTGATGAATTGTAAGAACACTGGAAGCGATTTAACAGAAATTAATATTTATTGCATTAACTCTTAAAACAGAAGTACCCTGTAATAGATCAAAGGAACTGCTCTCAAACAGATATTATCATTTTGTTAGTAGTAACCTGTATTTTACAAACATACAAATTGTTGTTAGTAACGTGATCTTAGAAGTTTGCTTGAGAAGCTAAAACACCTGTAAAATAGGTAAAGTCAAAGGTTGGCAAAAGTAAGGTGATATTAGCATTCAATAGCATGTTAACACTAATTGTGCGTAACAGAATCTTTCATTCAATAAGACTTGATGATTAACTCTCCCACCAAAGCGCTCGGGCAAAATAAGTGAAATTAATTTAAGATATACTTTTATTTTATACAAACCATGTTTTGCTCGGAACGCTCGCTAATGAAAGCTCTTAATCGGTACCTTTGTTGCTGCTAAGAATGGTTAATCGGTACCTTTGTTGCTGCTAAGAATGGTTAATCGGTACCTTTGTTGCTACTAAGAATGGTTAATCGGTACCTTTGTTGCTGATAAGAATGGTTAATCGGTACCTTTGTTGCTACTTAGAATGGTTAATCGGTACATTTGTTGCTGCTAAAATGGGTTAATCAGTACCTTTGTTGCTGCTAAAAATGGAGTAAATAGGGTCATAAAAATCAAAGAAAGTTTTTGGTGCCAACAAATTTTACAAGTACAATTTACGAACAACTCTTATTTGGTTCTACTTTGCTCAAAATTGAGATGAGAGATATTGAATAATAATTTTGTATACACGTTTATTCTTTCCTTACATGTAAGTCTTTTAATTTCTGTTCACCACAAATTCAAAAAAGTGAACTATGCATATCAGGGATGGCCACATCCAGCAGACACAGCCTCCCCACACAGCCAAACAGTAGAGAGGAAAAGAGAGCATGGTCATGATGGTATTACAATAATAAATGTCAATATGGACGCCACAAACAATTAACGAAGTGAGAACCCATATGGTTACCGCCTTGGAACGGTCACTGGCAAAACAATTTGCCACTGGGAGGTTTAAACCAGGTGGTAATAAAGCTATGTTTCTTTCATAGAAAGATGTACGAGTGTCAATTATTTTGAATATTTGTTTTTTCCAGTTTAAAAGAGCATTAGGCTCGGCATGTTCTCGTTTACATCATTTATTGCAAAAAGAGTAAAGAGACTGCAATTTCCGCGCGACATTTAATAAAGTCTATGTCTGATGGAATTCTATATTCAAGACAATCTTAGTTGTTGCTGTTTTTAGAGAGAACTTCCGATTGTCTATTACTTTCTCATTAATTATTGGAAATATTGTTAGCTAAATACATACACAGTAATGTATTCTTCCCAACTCTATGACGTCATAACGACAATTAACGTAAACTCTCATAAGGTTCCTTTTTCCGTGACGTGCATTTTTAATGCCTGCCTGTCAGTCTATCTTTCTGGACAAGTGCTTGTTGTTCGCACTTTAACACGACTCAACAAATTGTGCAAACGTCTTATTCAAACGATAATACTACGAAATTGAAGACAACAGTTAGTGGGTTCTGTAATATAAAATAAGCATAACATATTATTAATTAATTGCAATGAAAACACCACAAATAGTTAGAAATAAACGAACCCGAGAGTTTATCGCCTTGAATAAATCAGTGGTAAAATATTGAGAAGCGTTGAACCCGGAGGTAGGCGGCGTGGACAGTAATATGAATTTTCATTTCTGCCAAGTCATGACTCATGCCGAGTCAGCAATATTTTGATATTTGTCGTGTTTAACGACGTCCAATCTTTTAATATGCTGCGAAGAAATTAATAATTTGTCAGGTGTAAGTGTATAGGCGCTGACGTTCTGTGGTGTAGGTTTTTTAAAGGATTAAATCGATATTTGATGGTTTTCATTTGGGTATGGAAAACAGTGGGTTTGTTTAAAGTTTGTGAAGCCGACGGGTTTCTCGCGTGCTTTAAACAATCCAACTGTTTTTCATACCCCAAAACATCAAATATCGATTCAATCCTTATATTTACACTCATCAATACTCTCATGAGTACAAAATTATGAGAAAAATTCGTGATATTACGGCCTTTTGAAAGGCTGTTGGAACAGCAATGTTGACGACACAGTGAATAACGATACGTATTTTCGTAGCTACTTGTGGCAAAACAGTGTCCAACTTTCAATAAATTATGAACGGCTCTACTATAGCCACCACTTATAGGAAAATACTTCACACTATCTACCAACAGATATTATGATCTGTTTTATGTAGAAGACTTTATCGTAGAGGGCGAAATTGAAGTGTAAATATATTATAGTTAATCATTTTCTAAATATCTACGACCGTGTTACGTGTTTTTGCAATAGCACACATATAAATGGCATATTAGGGTCATGTGAGTGTGGGCTATGTCTCAATGAACGATGACGGTACTACTACGCGAAAATAAAAACAGCATTATCACAACTACTTAATCGAATAGGAAATAATGAAAAAGTTTGTCGAAGGACTTGATTTAATTTAGTATAAGAATTAACTTTCGTGTTAAACTTCGCATTTCATTGCTGTATGAACTACAACCATGTTACACGTAGGTCCCTACTTATGCACATAGCGACGAAATTTCAATTATTAATTACAACACTGTCACCGCGTTTTGGCTGTTTTGTTTTGTGTGTGTGTGTGTGTTTTCGCAGTAGATCAGTGCAATTTGAGCGTCTTGGCCGTTATTGTGTTTTCGCAGTCGATTGGCGCGATTCGAGCGTTTTAGCCGTTGTTGAGTGTTCGAAGTCGATCGGCGAAATTCGAGCAACTAAACACCGTCTGTTTATGATGCATGAACGACAAACTAGTTATATTCTTTATCTTTTCATATCGTAATGCGTCATTTGGGGAAATATATCTATTGATGTGCTGAACATTTTTTTTAATATAGTAAGTAGAAATTTTCACAAAATGCACATTACCCTTCCAGTTCTGTCGAATAGACCTTCATTCAACCCCTGCTGGACCACATGGAGTAAATGAGATGAACACTTATCAAACATCAGATTCTGAACCAAAAATTCTTATCAAGACTGTCGTGCGTTTCCTTCAGTCTATTATATCTGGCTATTATATTGTTTCAAATCAGTTTGTGTCTTTTATTATCGTTAATCATCAATAAAAAGTGAAAACAAATGTTAATTTAATTAAAAGACAACCAGATCCGTGATTTTAGGATTAATTATTTGGCATATATACCAGCATTTAGATGTCCTGTATATCAGTAAACGAGAGGCCCAGCGGTAATCGACCATGGAAGATACCGTCTCAGATCTGGTACCGCTAGTGATCGGACCCATGGCTGAGGACAATAGGTCAGACATGACCGTGGCAAACTCTCAGTCGCCTGGGAGTTGGGTCTTGATTCCATTTCGCATGGCTGGTGAACTTGGACATGGCATTGGGCATGTCATGAATAATTAATAGAAACAAAACTCAAAAGTGAACATAACTGGATTTTAAATTTGACACCCAATGACTGATTGCATAGGGCCGAGTGAGGTTTGACCATGGGAAATATGAGATAATGTCTTACAGAAGGCCTTCATCGCCTTCCCGGGCTTATCTAGGGCTTATCTGATTTCTAATATCCGAGTGGTTTTTGCTCTATGTTTAAAGCACGGGATGAATGCTTCTGTCACATTTTTTAATGTGACACAAATAATGTGAGATAGGTAAGAATAAGGGAGTATTGTGCGCCAGGTGCAGGCTGCTTATTTTTGTGCTCTGACAAATATTGGATTTTAAGTGTTTTAGACTGTTCTGATTCGTGTGATTTTTGGAATATTTGCTTGTGAATACTTACTAATCATGCTGATGAACTTGATTATTGGAATTATCATTTCATTTCTGTGTTTAGAACAATTGGATTTCAACAAAGGATTGTATTGTGGTAATATATTTTCTGAGAACACCTTTTCATTGGATATAATGGATATAATTAACAATAAACCCTCTATTGTGCAGTATAGCTTGAGTGAACTGGTGAGATATCGCTCAGTACCCAGACAATTGATCAAACCTGGACATGATGTATTGGCCAGATTAAAAGATCTCGGATTATTGAACTTTAGAAGAAAACGGTCTGGTCGCCCGAGGACGCGCAAAAGATCAGGCGTCAATTTCCTTAATCTTGTGTATCCAAAACCATGCAATACACTGAACAATAATAAATTAAAAGAGAATGTCATCTGTCTGAATCTTAACTGCCATTCAGTCATTGGGAAAGATGTGCTAGTCGGACAAGAGCTTCGTGAACAAAAAGCTGACTTTGCCATCCTTACAGAAACATGGTATTCTGACGAAAAAGAATCACAATTTTTGACCTCCGATTTCAATCAAAATGGCTACAAAGTCAGTGTTGCTAATAGACAAAATAAATCTGGTGGCGGTGTCGCTCTCACGTGTCGTGTTGGTATTAACATGCGTAAACTACTATCTGGTGCAATGCGAAGCTTTGAGTATGGTGTTTGGCAATTAGTTTTCAAAAGTATGACAATACATTGTGTTGGTATTTATCGACCTCCCATACTAGCTACGCCAAATCAATTTGTCAATGAATTTTTTCCGTTTATGGAAGACATTGTAGCCAAATACTCGAACCTAGTTGTATTGGGCGATTTTAACTTACACATAAATGACACAACTAGTTCAATTTTGAATTTCAACAATTCATTGACTGCTCTTGGATTGAAACAGCATGTCGATTTCCCAACTCATATCGAGGGACAAAGTCTGGATCTCGTCATTACTGAGCTCGCAAATGGGATTGAATTACTTTCGTGTGAGCCAGGCTCGTTCTTATCTGACCACTGTGTTGTTAAATGTGTCACTAAGATTAAAAAGGAAAACATTGTGAGTAAATCTGTTTCGTTTCGGGACTTCAAAAATATGGATAATGAAGGGTTTGCAAAAGATCTGAGAGAAATGTCAATCACTTATGATACCGTTGACGAATATGTAAATCAGTTTGAAAACAACATTGAAAAACTATTAAACACACATGCCCCAATAAAAGAGAAAGTGCAAATCTATAGAACGCCCAAACCATGGTTTAGCGAGAGTATTGTGACCCTGAAGCGAGTGATGCGTCGAGCTGAAAGACTTTGGCGATTACACCGGCAATCACGTGACTATGAAATATTCAAATGTGCTCGTTTTAAATATCACTCTGCTCTGAAAAATGAAAAATGCCGTACTCTTAGTGGAAGGGTTTTGGAGGCAAAAGGTGACTCGAAGAAACTTCATCGAATTGTAAAGGAGCTCACCGGTAGCAAATCCGATAATCCTATGCCACCAGTGGACAATGAGAACACACTTGCAGACCAATTTGCGGACCATTTTATGGACAAGATTGCTAAAATACGAGATTCTTTGAAAGACTATGAAAATTTTAAACCATCACGTAAAGATGTACCATCGTTTGATCGTTTTGCGGAACTTACAGAGAATGAGATCGAGAAACTAATTAGCCAGTTACAAACAAAGTCCTGTGAGCTCGATGTATTACCTACAAAGGTTTTAAAACAGTTTCTAACTGAGCTCTTACCAACAATCACTCGGCTTGTGAATCTTTCTCTGACACAAGGCGTTTTCCCAACTAAGTGGAAAATGGCGGTAGTCAGACCTTTGTTGAAAAAGTCGGGTCTTGAACTAATTTTCGCCAACTATCGACCCGTCAGTAATTTAACTTTCTTATCAAAACTTATTGAGAAAGCTGCACTCTACCAACTGAGTAAACACGTTAGTGCCAATAATCTTTTACCAACAAATCAGAGTGCATATCGCCAGTCTCATTCATGCGAGACTGCCCTCCTCCGTCTTGTGAATGATATTCTTGAAGGTATGGAACACCAAGAAGTCACTGCTTTGATTGCTCTTGATTTAAGTGCTGCTTTCGATACTGTTGACCATAGCATTTTACTTGATGTACTCGATTGCCAGTATGGTGTTTTTAAATCCGCTCTGGAATGGGTGGACTCGTACTTGAGACCGCGCAGTTGTCGGGTGAGCGTTGACTCGAACCTGTCTTCAGTGCGTGAGCTGGACTGTAGTGTCCCCAAGGGTAGTTGTTTAGGCCCGTGGCTTTATTTGACCTATGCTGGGACAATCTTTGACATTGTGCCGCCTTCTATCTCGGTTCATGGGTTTGCCGACGACCATACAGCAAATAGACGCTTTAAACCATCTGAAGAAGCGACTGCTATACAGGAACTTTCAGACTTTGCAGTAGATATAAATGATTGGATGAATGGGAATAAGCTAAAGATGAACAGTACAAAAACTGAATTTATTGAATTTGGTAGCCGCCAACAAATAGACAAATGTGATGCAAATGATATTAATGTTTGTGGAAAAATCATTGAAAAACAGCATTGTATTAGATATCTTGGTGCATTTTTAGATGAATCATTAAGTTTTAAAGAACATATCAAACGAAAATGTCAAACTGCCATGCTTAGCTATTTTAAGATTAAGAGCATTCTACAGTATTTGTCTTCTGATGCCACAGAAACACTTGTTTTATCACTTGTAATATCTCATTTGGACTACTGTAATGTCATTCTGTATGGCATTTCCCAAAGTGAGCTATCAAAACTTCAACGGATACAAAACATGTGTGCTAAACTAGTGTTAAACCGAACAAAATTTGAAAGTTCAAAACAAGCACTGTTTGATTTACATTGGCTTCCCATCAAAGCACGTATTAATTTCAAGATCCTTGTGTATATGTATAATTGTTCTGTAGGAAAAGCACCAGCATACTTAATTGATTTGTTGACTCCTCAAACCGCGAAACGCTCATTAAGATCATCTCAATCATCTGTAGGGTCTTTTGTTGTTCCATTTAATAAAAATAAGACATTTGCAGATAGGAGCTTCAGTACAGTTGGTCCGAGATTGTGGAATAAACTTCCCATTGAAATCAGAGAAAGTGAAACTGTGGACATTTTTAAGAAGCAGTTAAAGACTCATTTTTTCAAAGACTATTATTCTCTTTTCTGAGAGAACTGTGCTTTGTGGTACTGTTGTTCTGAGTAATAATGTATCTTTATATGACATGCATTTTATTTACTAATGTTCATTTTTTAATCATTGTACAACGCCATTGAATGTATACTTTGTATGTAGAAATAGGCGTTTAATCAAATAATAAAGTTTCAAGTTTCAAGTTTCAAGACATTTGATCTGCTCATCAGTAATCATTTACAATGTACATGTAACTTTGTTACACACCCGGGAGAACAGTGTTGATTAAAATCTACGAAGGCGATGAATGCTGATACCGCGGGTGTTCAGACCGTCTGTGATCTCACGAAGGTCGATAGTAGGTCCTGCAAGACCGTGGTAATCTCTCTGTCGTCTGAGATTTGAGTCTTGATTTAATTTCGGATTTTCGAAGAATATGACATTGAATAATTACAGGCATATGAGGATTCAAGAACTACTTGATCACGATGAAGGGCAATAGCAATGTTGATTTCGATATACAAGTCCAGCAAATAAATTGTGCATATCAATCTGGGACGACGACAGAGGGCCAAAAGGCATAGATTCAACTGTTCGAGAACAAACAAATGATTGATGAAGATGTGTCTATTCACTTCGTTTTATTAAAATAGCAAACGAATGTCTTCAGCATGCCTTCAGTGCAGTGTGAGCGCCTTGAAAGTGCATTGCACGCAGTGCAAGGGCCAAGAGAGCACAGGCAATCGCCAACAATAAATCCGTAGGAACATGATCGAACACAATGGGAGCTTCGTAGCTACGCCTTGGTCGCTGTGTGGACGTCTTGATATCTCCATCTTCACGAAAACTTTATCAATTATTCTTGCGATTTCACGGCCGTAGTCTTGTTAATTAAACATTACCGCGCCAACGCAGTCGAAACGTAGTATAGTGTGACATGGTCTTTAGATAATATTAATTAAAGTTTACACATGAGTAATCTTTGGGTAAGCGTGTATCTTATATTTGCAATATCTCACCTTGCTTTCCACTAACGCTGATGTTCCCAGTTAATTCACCAAATAATAGAGCATTGATTTTTATCGCCACATCACGACCAGGTACTTCAAATGTTCTTTCTTTATATCCTATTTTTGACGAAGAGATAGTCTCATAGATGTAAGACGATTATTCCTCTGGGTGGACCACTGCACTTTGACTTGACTCATCATGTTTAAACGCCAAATGAAACACAGAAGTATCGACATACAGCAGGTCTATTCCCTGAAAACTATAAAATGATTTCGTTGATTATCACACACATAAAATTCTACTTCGTTGAACATCATACACAGTCTCTCTGCAACGCGCACACACCATCTAATGCTGAAAAATAGCCTTAATGGTGGTTTTTAATCAGAAACGCAGAAGCAATAAGCGTATACTTATCATATCACATCATTTATACATGTACACTAAATTAGAATTTTATATATTTATATATGTCATTAATATTATCTTTGTGAAGTTAATATGTAGATGACTTTGTGCAAGAAAACCTACAAATAAACTAGTTTCATAACATTGTCTAAACTAAACCACTATGAATATCAAAAGAGGTGTAAATTTATATTAAATAATTTTTACCATTATTATTGGATCTCCATTGAAAGTGCACCAAGTCCAAAATACACAAAAATAAAACCAGCAGACGATAAATGTCGTCGTGATGTAAACAATTTTTCGATGTGCATCGTACACGCACTGTCGTTGCGCATCACTTGTCGTCACACGCGTTAGCCCCCAGTGATACCCCATGGAGTAAAGGGTTTTATACATTCAATGTGTACGCCGATTGCAGCCCTGTGGTGCACTGATAAACATGTACATTTTCACTGCAACTGTCTTTTATGCGACGAACAAACATGTATGAAGTTATTAGTCGTGTAAATTTATATCCTTATTATATATTATAATGTTCAGCAAATGTACATGTGCGCCCATATCCAAATACTGGAGCCCCGTTAGTTTATGATTCACCTTTAAGTTTACATTTATTCATCTGACTTGTAAAATTATCTGCTAGATGCATAGTAAAATTTAATGCATAGACACCCGTTTGCACCAGTATCATATGTATTTTGAGCGTTTCGTGTGCCATACAAAATATTAATACATGCCATTAAGATGAAATGTAATATTGTTAAAGTTTATGATTTTGAGATAAAACCACAGCCATACAGCAACATATCTATTCCGAAGCAAATAAAATGTAGAAACTCTGTTTGGACATTATGTGGATCCTAAGCTTCTAAAAGAAAGTCCCAGTCATTCTTTTATTCCACGTACTACTTGGAATATCCACCAGAAGTGACTGACTATAAATTTCTTTCAGGTGAACATTATGGAGGCTTCTGCACCAGTACTGTTGGACAGTCAGAGAAGTATGGACATGTAGGAGCTGTGCAAGAGATGCAGGCAACTTGTGCTATCTTCCACGGGTGTTTACAACTGATCGAACCCAGGTACAGCAAGTGTGAGCTTATATTCTGTGGTATCAAAATCTAAAAATCTGACAAACAATCTAACCAGAGAATTTTGTGGGCAGAAACTGCCTAAATCGGTCTATTTCAACAACATACAATGCAGTTGTATGGTGGATGTACTCTGTTGTGTTAAGAAACAATAACAGCTTCCAGGTCCGACCTTTAATCTTTTACTGATCTTGTATATATAACGTTAACATAAGTGACGTCATCGACGTCACATCAGAGTACGCCAAACGGCATAACGACGTTATGTTCGTAACACTGGGGGCCGCGAGAAGTAAATAATTTCTTAAAATCACAAATTGTTAAAGTTAATGTCTTTGAATGAAATAAAGTATTTTGAAATTATTTAATAACGTCATCTCGAAAATTATCAAAACTAAATCACTTAGCACAGTCTCTAAAAACTCAATAAAATTTCGCTATAAAGTCACAAAGCACTTTGGATCCGGATCAGTTAATCACTTCCAGTGGATAGAGTTTCACGATTGGACGGCTGGTTTCTCCTGTAGCTGTCCGTATCCTTGCAGAACGCACCAGGCCATCTTTTCCCTGTATTAGTTCTTCGACCCGGGCAAGTTTCCATTGTGATCGCGGGACATCACCGTGGATTTGAACAATATCTCCAACACGTATGGTTTGTTGATTTCTGCCAGAAGTCTTGTGGTGTTCACGAAGGGCTGTTAGATATTCATGCTTCCATCTATCTCGGAAGTCATTGATTAAAGTCCTTTGAATACTGGCCCATCTTGTTATGTTTGCACGATTGCTGGCGTCAACATTGATCGTGGAGATATCTGTTGTGTCGGTGTACGGTAACTTTGTGATTCTTCGTCCATACAGAAGGTGTGATGGTGTTAATGGTTCTATCTCTAATTCACCAGATGTGACGTACGTCAATGGACGATCGTTTAATAATGCTTCAATTTCTGTGACAACTGTTACTAGGGACTGAAATGTCACGTATGATCGTCCGAGAAATTTCTTCACAGCTGTCTTAGTTATTCCTATCAAGCGCTCCCACCACCCTCCGTACCATGGGGCTCGTTTTGGTATGAAGCGCCACTCAGTACCTTTGGTTCCCAGTTCTTCATGTACTGCTCTCGAGTTACAGAGGCTGTGTATCTGTTTCGCTGCACTCATGTACGTAGTAGCGTTATCAGAAATCATGATGCGAGGTAGGGACTTCCGGCTGCAGAAGCGGCGGAAAGCTTGCATGAATGACTCCACAGATAGGTCTGTAATGAGTTCTAGGTGAACGGCTCTGGTTGTTGCACACGTAAGCAGGCAGATGTAGGCCTTTGATTCTTCTCCATTTTTTCCACGCACGTACAGGGAGCCTGAAAAGTCCACTCCTGTCACAGCAAATGGCTGCGAATCTTGTACTCTTACTTCTGGTAAAGGTGGCGGGTGAGGCGCTGCATATGGCTTGCCACTGACTTTTCTACATATTACGCATTTTCGAAGCACATTGCGTACACACTGTCGTATGGCCGGTACCCAGAACTTCTGACGAATATATGTAATAGTTGAACTTGGACCTGAATGCAACAACCTCTCGTGAGCGTCCATGACTACAAGTCTTGTAAAATGGTGATTTTGTGGTAGTAAATACGGAAACTTTGTAACTTCGGCTAATGGTGCATTGTGAATTCTACCACCGCAACGGATAGCTCCTATGTTATCAAGAAATAGTCTAAGTTGTTTTACCAAAGGTGAGCGGCTTTCCTTTGATTTCAAGTTTTGTATTTCACTTGTGTATGCACTACTTTGACAACTGTTAATCCACATCTGTTCAGCCCTGGAAATTTCCTCAACGGTTAGATGTTCGAGTCTTCGGGACGATTTTTCAGATTTGCAATTGGCAGTGAATCTTGACACGTAAGCTGTAACATGTAATAATTTTCTAAGGCTGCCAAATTTCCTTACGTCAATCAAATTATGAATTCCGACACTGTTGTTTACATTTATGTTAATCTCCGACTGTATGTTTTGCGACTGCGGATTGCACTCTAGACTGTCTTGCGTATCAGTGATAAATACGGCAGTTGTCTGTAATTCCCATTTTGGCCACTTGTTTTTGTCATTAATCCATTTAGGACCATTTCTCCATAGACTGCTATTCTCAAACTGGTCAAATCTCATTCCCCTAGAGAGCAGGTCGGCTGGGTTTGAGTCTGTTGGGCAATATCTCCATTGGAACTTGGATTTGAGTTCTCGAATTTCCTTTACTCTATTTTCTATGAACGTCTTGTGAGGTTTTTCTGAGGAAATCCAGCTAAGGACTATTTGGCTGTCGGTCCACAGAAACACTTGTGAACAGTCGATACTGGACAATATGTGGCCACATAATCTAGCTCCGAGAACTGCTGCACTGAGTTCAAGTTTTGGGATCGTCAATTGTTTCAGTGGTGCCACTTTATTCTTTGCCATTACAAGGGTACTCTGTTTACCAGATACTATGTACGCGCATGCGCCGTAGGCTTTGAAACTTGCGTCAGTGAACACGTGCAGAGTCGCATCATTTGAAGTTTCATTTTCAAAGTATCGTCTGTTGAAGTGGATGCTTGTGGCAAGTGATATGTCAGAACGAATTTTGCACCAATCAGCGATGATGTTGTCAGGTAATATTTCATCCCAGTTGAACTGTTGTTTCCATAGTGACTGCATGAAAATCTTTCCTTTGACGGTGACCGGACTCAGAAGACCGAGGGGATCGAATATCGATGATGACTCTTTTAATATCTCTCGTTTTGTAAGTAGATTGTTATTATTACTGATGATTTCTTTGTGAGGGAAGGCAAGTGTATCACGTTTAGTGTCCCAGCGCATGCCTAGTACTTTGGTTGTGTCGTCACTATCTTGAAGTCCGTCGGTTTCCGCGAGTTTACGTAGATTCTCGTTGTTGGAGCTCCATGATCTCAACGTGAACGCAGCCTGTTCGAACATAGACTTACTTTTATTGTAAAAATCAATCAACGTGTTTTCATCAGAAACACTTGTCAGTATGTTATCAACATAAAGGCTCTTTGATATGATATCAGTCATGGGGCACGGGTGGCTTTCCAGATGTTTCGCGATGACGGCGTGTAATATAAACGGTGAGCATGTAGCACCGAACAGGACCGACTTAAATCGGTACACTTGCAAAGGGCTGTCTGGATCGGTTGGATTGCTAAGCCAGTGAAATCTTGTGACGTCACGGTCATCTGGGTGTAGCGCGATGTTCAAAAACGCTTTTTCAATGTCTGTACAAACAGCATACTGGTGTTGACGAAACTTCAATAAAATACCAGTGAGATCATTGAGGCGTGGCGGAATGTTCATCAAACAGTCATTTAAATTTGGTAAATCACGCTTGGCCTTACAACTGCAGTCATATACAACACGTATTGGGGTAGTTGCAGAGTCTTTCTTAACAGGGTGATGCGGGATATAGTGCACTCGGGTGTTGCAGTGCAGCTGGTTATCTAGCACTTTCTCGATAAATCCACGCTGTTCCTGATCCTTGATTATTTCCCCGTAATTCTGTAGTATATGGGAATCCTGTCTGAGTCTGTTTATACATTTTCAGTTCTTCGTCGGCTGATCGTCTCGTTTGTCGGCAAAGTTGGGTGGTCATCTTTCCAGGGAAGCTTCGCACAGTATTTGTTGTCTGTGTAAGATATACATGTATCTTGGTAGTGTTGTAAATAGACCTCATACTTTCCATCCTTTGATGATTTATCTAACCCCAATTCTTCAATCCGCCAGAATTTTTCTAAATCAACCTGCTCCTGTGTGTGATTGGTCATGACGTACAACATTGATACGGGTAGCACGTGCGATCTATTATTGTGTAGGGGTCCAGAAAGAAGATATCCAATCCTAGACTGGACGGCAGTCGGTCCATCGCCACGTATGGTGTGATCCTGCACTACGTCCCAGAAATGGTCTGCTCCTATGAGAAGTTCTATCTCGAAGTCTGTATCGCCGGTGAGTGGATGGGCAAGTTTGAGTTCCTGCAGGTAGGTGTACTTCTTTACCTCGTTTTGGTACGATTTCAATGGTACAGAAATCTCTGGTACAATCAGGACCTTTATGGGTATTGCTCCATTGTCCGCTTGTAGGTACACGGTTGTTGTATCTAGATGTCTCATACGTCTCTGTGTGTCCTCAAATCCGGATATGTTAATGGTTTCACGTCCTGTCGGCATAAGCTTTAACCTGTCAGCAAGTTTCTGTGTCAAGAAGGAACTCTGTGCTCCTTCATCGAAGAGTATGTTAGCTATTGTAGACATGTTGGTTGATCTTACCTCAGAAACTGCGGTCTTGAGCACGACTGGTCCACGCTCAATAGGGTGCGCTGAATGAAGGACGGATGACGTGGTGTCCACTGAAGTATTGTTCTGTATATCCTGTGGTTTAGTATGTGTTTGCTTCTTGTTGCAGATACTGGTGTGATGACGCTGAGCACATAGTTTGCAGTTGAACCTAGATTTACACCCTGCAACTTTATGTTAACCAAGACAATTTATACATAAATGGTGCTTTTTTACAAACTCTAGCCTTTTATCATAACTTGGTACAACTGTGCAATCAGACGTAGAGTGGGATGCTTTACAGTAAGTGCACGATTTTTCGTGCTCTTGTCTGGACAACGGCTTAGTCAAGGGGAATTTCTGTGACCGGGAACCACGTTTTTCAGATTCGGTTAGAAATGTACTTGTTGTAAAGTAATTTGTTTTACTTACATCAGGGGATCCTGCATCAAGAACGGTGATTTCTATCAAGAGACCCTTCATTACCTCGGAAAGGCTCCATGACGTAGCTCCATGTTCACGTACCATATTCCGACGTATTTCCGGTGGAAGGTTTTGCATGATCACAGGGCTAAGGAGAGATCCATAGGTGTCTTGTGCCTGTCCCATCGAGTCTAGTGCTCGGATGTAGGTCTCTGTCGTGTCATGAAAAGTCCTGAGGCTGGAGAGATTATAATTAGGAGCTGAAATATCAAGCAGGGATTTCATGTATGTGTCAATGATTTTATCTCTCTGCCCAAACCGATCCTGTAGAAGTGATACTGCTTTTTCGTAATTTGCATTTGTCAAAGCGAATCCTGCAACTGTATGAGCAGCCTCGTCCATAAGCAAACTTCGCAAGTATGTGAATTTCTGCACTGCGGTCAATGATTGGTTAGAATGAATGGCTGATTCATAAGAGTCCCAGAATGCCTGCCAATCAAGAATGTTTCCATTGAATCTAGGCAAGTCTAATTTTGGCAGTCTGTGGTAGGCTGTATGGCGGGAATGGTCAGTAGTATTAGTGCAAGTAGAACTTTCAGTAGCAGTAGACAAATCCGCACTATTGCGTAAGGGGGTTATTTCTGAGAATGAGAAGTTTTGCGAATTTGCGTTAAGATTTGAAAATACTACCTTCCTGAAGTTGACCACTTTCAGAATCTTGCCTTGTATTTCGGTAACCCCTCGGGTTCTCATTTTTGTTTATTGTTAGTGGTGTCTTCTTTGAAACTGATCATTTTATTAACCATGCTCTCTCCCCCTCTCTTCTTCTTGACTGTGTGGGGAGGCTGTTTTTTCTGAATGTGGCGATTCCTGATATGCATATTTCACCTTTTTGTATTCGTCGTGAGTAATAATCTCGTTCTCGATCTCGTCTTCTTCGGAGAAAATGTCAAGCAGCTGCTGGTGGATTTCGCAGATGGTACCCAGCTTCTGTCGGAGTGAATCTTCTATATTTTGTAGCTGATCTAATGTTGCGATCTCCGCATCGGCCTCAATAGCTTCAAATTTCGTCCATAGTCGGGATATTGCACCCTTGTGGCCCTTCTGCATCGAGCGTAATTTAGAAGTTCTTAGCTAATAAGTTAGCTAATTGATCATTAAGCATTTGATTTTGAGCTCGTAACCGTTCCAGTTTTTTCTTTTCCGTTTTCATTTCCATACCAAAATCAACAAGATCTTGCTTATTTTTTTTTCATTTTCCGTTGCGATTAGCCTATACTCGAGCTGAAATCTTATCCTCTTGTCTTCACCGATCAAAGTCATCAGGTCGCGCATTGCAGTGTCCCCATTACCTTGGTCTAGAGGTAATGTGGTAGCGTTGTACGAAAGGTCTTGGATCAAACTCGACAAAACTGAATTCAAAAATATTTGAAGATAAATAAATTTTTGCAACATTTTTGTTGAAAGTCAAGCCGGTTTTGAAATTCCCGTTTAGTTAGTTTTTAAATACTTAATGGTGTTATCAATATCATTTAGGCTGTACAAATACGTTACGAGCAGGCCGATAGCATATAGATAAAAAGGCCAACACATCTATCCATTGATTTCGTAATTTTAACAGTTAACAAACAGTGGCATATTAAGTCACCAGTTACTTGCGAAAAACAATAATTATTAAAGGTACATTTGTATCTTTACAGATAAACAATTGCCTTGTATTTCATAACGATAGTGTATCACATGGTTCAATGAATTGAAATAGGTCATTTGTTATGTAAGTGCGCTTAACTGACACACTTGAATAAAAATTTATAATGCTCTTTTCAGAGTAAAATATTATTAAGGCAATCTGACAAATTTCATCATAAGAGTTAAATAATGCGTTTCGTGTTGTCAGTTGATTGTATATTTCAAAAACAATCATTCTGAAAGTTAAACACATATCAGAAGTGCCACAGGCAAACAGCTACACAGTCAAGGACCAGGAAGAAACAGAGATCATAAGTTAAACAAGTCAGAATCAGAAACAAAGCAAATAACGACATATTAATAAATTGGAACGATCATTATGTTCACTTGTGGTTTTATAAAATTTAATCATTACAAATAAGACAGACCATCAATTATTGTATTGTCGATACTATTACTGATATTTAGATTTAATATGTGTCAATTATAAAACAATGCATTTTATCGTAGCATCATTTGGGACATGTATATATAATTAAACTATAAAGTTGTTTTATCATACAACAAATGATAAGTATATATCGGGTATGATATGATTGTTAAAATAATTAAGATAGCATATAGCGCAATGTATTTCTACACAAAAATTCAGTTTTCATGAAACTATCATTATATTTTATCATGTTGATGTAAGAATATACTTCAAGAAAAGAAAATTTAAGACATATTTAAAGCTCGTTTTATAAATAACAGTTTACAATACTTCAAATGAAAAACAAATCAACAAACATGCAATTTTTAAGTTTTACACATTAATTTTCTTAAACATATATGGTTAGGGGTTATTCATCATTTCCATTGGTAAGCCATATTTTATAGTCTGCTGTCTTACAATTTTCCAGTTCGCATCGTTAAGATTTGAGAGACGTTCAACTGCTAAACCGAATCCTCGTTCGTTTACGTCTGCTAATTTTTCGACTGCAATGTGTGTGACTGCAATCGGTGTTGTCTGTAACTTCTCTTCTTTCGCATAAGCTACCAAATCATTTTCATGTGCCACTCTGTGGGGAATTGTTTGTACAGCTTCTGATAAATCACTGGATGTCTTTGGCTTGATTCCGTCTCCACTACTTTATTGCCGGACATAAGCTTGAGAAACTGCGATGCATCCAGAAACCTGCCTCTCAATGCAGATACTGCTGTTACGAACATAACGTCGTTATGCCGTTTGGCGTACTCTGATGTGACGTCGATGACGTCACTTATGTTAACGTTATATATACAAGATCAGTAAAAGATTAAAGGTCGAACCTGGAAGCTGTTATTGTTTCTTAACACAACAGAGTACCATCCACCATACATTTTGGTGCCGTGAGTAAAATATTTATATATTTTTATAATGATTGTGAAGTGTTTAGTGTCCACATAAGAACACAGCCCTAATATCCAGCCTAGAATCTGGTTTTAGTATTTTTTAGCGGATACCACTGATCGTTTTCTTGCTCTGAAAGAATTTTACTTTCTAAATCAAATTTTCATTTTATTTACACGCACTTCACTTTGGTTCGTATTTTTATAGGTAATATTTACCGGATACCTCGTTGTTAGCACCGATCTGGTATGAAGAATGTTAGCCTTGTCATCAATGTGTAAGCAAACCACGAAAGCTTATAGTAAAAGCTTGACTTACAATTACATAGAATCTGTTTTAATCCACTACTTTGGTTTTGGATTCACTTAATGAAACTTTTGCAGTATCCATTACTTCTCGATGACAACAATAAAATAGACACACTAAATTTTAATTTTAGAATAAATGTAACTGGTTTAACTTTTTCTAAAACAATGATTCTTTAAAGGCTGCATGTTAATTTCTTATGAAATGAATAAACTCCTCTAACCGGTATGCCTTCCAAAACCACGTTTGAATGGTGTAGTAGGACTGTGATTCAGAAGACTCCAGTTATACCAGACTACAAAAATACATACAATGTGTAAATGTGTCAATGATTAAATGATAAAGTCAGAGCGCTATATGGTTCGGAAGTCTAATACAGTTTACTGATTGTTCAGACTATTATAATCCGCAATGGGTTTAATTTGAGAAGGAATTATTGTTAAACCAAAAACAATGCGCAGGAAGTTATATTAAACAATAGATGCATATATGTTAAAGTATTGAAAAGTAGTAAGGCATATACTCAAATATTTAAATAAATGAACTTCATTAATAAACTATTAGAGCTGTAACTTAGAAATCGTTATCAATGTAGAAGTTTTTGGTAATGTGCCTTTATCAGATAAATTCGCCAGATTATTTACCGATACACTCTACGTTTACATTTAGGAATAGTTTTCTTCAGAAAACGAATAACTTTCTAGAACCTGTCAGTGGCTAATTGTTTTGCAACTGACTGTTTCAAGGCCTTAAATCAGCAGGTTCCCAATTTCGTTAATTAAATGCGATTACTTATTGTGATATCGATCTTTTTATAAACTCATGCTTTCTTTCGTCCCTCTTTGCTGGCTGTTTTTAATAAGTGTTGCTTTTCCTGATATACATGCCTCACTTATTTTCTACTATGACGATCTGTTCGTGCAAGGCGTTTTCAATATGCACTTGTATGTTTTTCGGACTTCTTAAAATCGGTTGTCAATATTTAAGTTATTCGTAGTTTTTTATTTACAACAGGTGTCTTTGTTGGGTTTGCTGTCTACAACAGAGAATCTTCAACAGGGACAGGAACTTCTCCCTTAAGATTTAGAAATTCATAATACATCTCAGATAGTTCATTCAACACCGCAACTGGAGTATTCACTTGCATATACCCTGGTGTATATTTCTTTTCTGCCAATGTAATGAGAAGATCGGTATACGGCGCATATTACTGCAATTGGGTCGTTAACGATAAAAACCTTTTAATAATGGAAGCAAATGATTACGGCACATCTTCAAGCTTTCCATCATCTTCAGCTTCTGTTATTTTGCGTCTCAACATGAATGATAGAGTGAATTTAGGAAACTGTCAAAATGGTGATAAAATGTATGCTTACGGCGTAAGCTTCGCGGGCTTTCTTAAAGCACCTTGATCAGGATCATTAGAGCAAGTATTTCTCGAAGCAACTAAACTAACTTGATCTTAAAATTTAATAAAATTCTTCATGAATTCCCAAAATCTAAACAACACAAAATAACATTTGGAATGTCCCCATGAGCAATATGCAACTGATAACAATATATTGCGTCACTTGGACTTACATAATATAACCAATATAAATTTATAAATATTTGTAAAATTATGTTTGACATTGATGTTTTCTTGTCACTTCTTGGTCGCGTAAATGGGAAACAAACGTTGATTTCTCATTTCATAATTTAATGTTCTTTACAAAGGAAACAACTTATTGTTGTCAGGATGATTATACTCATGTTAGCATATAAATAATAAAATAATGCTTTATCTTGTGCAGTTTTTGCAAATTTATGTATAGAGAATTTGAAGGAATTTTAGGGTTTTTAGGCTAGCTATATTTGTATCGTTCTAACTTTTGTTTTCGTACATAAAATGAGATATTAAAATAATAACTATTGTATTTGCAAACTTCATTGAACTGAATTTTGAAATTACAGAGATGCTGTTTTGTTTTTTAACGACGACAATGCAACGGCGATTCAGATTACTGGATCTATACTATTTGACCTCGATCCCAAAGCTTTATTACAAATGCACCTTTGACTAATCAGTCTGTCTATGCAGCTGATACTGAATTTATATGATAACAAAAGTAAAAGGTTAATCAATTTTGCCATCATAAATGACAGTACTGGATCTACACCATTTGCTGCTTAGTCAGAAATAATCTTATGAATCTCAAAGATTCCAATAAGGCAGCACAGATGTGCCGGCTGATATGGAGCTACACTGTTAGCCCATCACACCCAGCAATGAAAGGTATAACCATGGAGTAAAGGGTTAAGTGCTTATTGCTTTCAGCTAAACACCCATTTATTTTGCCAAAAGGGGTTAGTTTTTCCATGCAGTACAAATTGTCTTATTGTCTCAATCAACTTATAACTACCAATATCCATTAAATAGCGGATCAAATACATTTTTGCGAGTGAAATGAAAAACAAAATAACCGTAAATTTTCTTTTCGTGAATTTTCTTTTCGTGAAATCATACTTATCAAAGGTTTGCTATTTAGTATCTGCTAATTGAAAGGAAATAACTAGTTTGTTATACTAGTCAAAATTAATTGTTGAAATTAAAAGTATCTGAATTGTTTCCTGAAAATATCCAACACTGGTTAAAAGTTGAAAGACGTTTTATATTAGATTCCTAAAATTTACTGAGACTGTTGTATCACCCCCCTGAATATCATCGAAAAATATCTGAATATTACACCTACATTAACAATCTCAAAAAGTCTATTTATGATGGCACTTTCAAAAAGTTGTTGCAGTTATTATTTCTTTCTTTAAGTCATGAAAAGTAAGTGAACCATGTTATGTTAGTGGTAACCGTTAATTTTAAATGAAGTTATTTGAAGTTACTTAAGAGTTCCCGAAATTTCTTCAGTATTGATGGGGCGCGCTACGGAAAAAGGTACAAGTTTAGTAACAATACGATTTGTGAAGAGAAACATTTACGGTATCCTCAGGAAAATGGCGGATGGCAGGCAAGCTCCGGTCACATGTTTATGTTTTCTGGCGTGCCTATGGATGGATGCCGAGGAACCCACTCACTATAATGGATGTACACTATCCATCGAGGTTACGTTCGTTTACAATCACAAATGATCACGGGATGAAGTAAATTATCATGTGACATATTAAGATAAAATAGTTCAGCTTTTCCGATAAAATTCATAATGTTTTATTAGTTTGAGTGATTAGGCGCTGTCGCCGTGACGATGCGGGTTCGCTCTCAGCTGGAGGCACTATCATGTGAAGTTCACAGTAGCGCTATTTGTGCAGTGTGGCTGCCGTAAAAAGCCTCCCCGTACATATAGTCAGTACCATTATCAGTAAAATAACCCGTTACCGATGTCATGCAGCGATGGTTACGTATATCAGGTCTATCCGATCAAACTTTTTGGCGATTCCCTGCTTGCTCAATTGGTTGTGTCGTCGGAATCGCAGAGTACGGCGCTGTCTCCGTGACGATGCGGGTTCGCTTTCAGTTAGAGGCACTATCATTTGAGAAAATTGGGGGATCTTGTGGTTAACTCTTTTGCTGCAACTTCGAAAACCCAAATTGACGTCGTCAGTGCCAAGAGCTTTTTAAAAATACCAATACCAAGGTCAGAATCAGGCTGGTTATTTATAGATATATCGACGTAGTTACTATGTTTACATGTAAAAACGAAAGCAATAACATTATTGGTCAATTCTGCCTGCGTCAGCATAGAAACTCCCGCTTGGAGCTTTGCATGCTGGTCTATATATAGAAACGGCAAAAGCCGTCCATCTGACAAATTCGCCAAAAATAATAGGGACAGCATATGTCGTCCTTATGACAGTGAAGGGGAAACGACCGTTGATGGTAGTTTGAATATAAGTGTCATGTTGATTGATGGATACAGACGAAATTTGACAAACATTATCCGATTGTAAATCGAGGTTTAGATGACCCCGAAAATGACGGATTTACGGACTTCATGAGACATGACGTATGAATGCCTTAAGGAACCCGATCACAAATACAAATACAAGCTTTACATTTCCAAAATGCTGGTCGATCAACAGCCTTTCGTTCTTTGGATAAAAATAGTGTGCAGTTACTTTGAAGCAAACATGCACTTCTAAATTAGATGTTTTATAGTACCGGGTATCCAAAGAAATACAATTTTACAAATTGTCTTATAGAAAATAATATTATAAGCGTCAGGAGCAAATCTTTCGAATCTTTATTCTAAGGTTAAGGGACGCAATCATTCAAATTGGTTGGAATAATGCACACACTTTGAAGGAGATTTTCTTATAAAGTTGGCTAAATTTAAAAATAAAAATTTGACCATAACATTACAAAAACTAAACAGAACGATCTATTGCATACAGTGAAAATAGCACACGACTCTAAAGATAAACTTAGGTAAATTATAGACTTATTTAATATAGACTAATATGTATTAACCATTTTCCATTTATAGTTATTAAATGTGTCCTAATGAAATACCACTTAATAAAGAAAACACTTCAGATAAGCAACCAAACTTTCTTTCCTTTCTTATTTTACAGCGCTCTGCAGGACTCATCTACAGTTGATCGGTACGCTTACCTCTTTGGTTGCACAACGGTGACAGGGGTTTAAGAGTTTATGAAGGTTTATTGGGAAATTTTTTTTTCTAAAAGAACCTAGACGCTCGATTTGTTTCTTTTATCCATGTCATCGTGTTCTTGCTGATTTCACTCCAGAAGCTCTGGTCTCAGTAAGATCATTGAGTACCCGCCCCTTTGGCTTTGCAATGCTATTAGCTTCTTATGTTTTATATGTTTGTGTGATTTTGCATGAAACATTGTTTAGCTAATTGGAGGTTGGAGTTATTTCACCAGTACAACGTGTACTTGTGTGTTGATTTGAGAACCTGTTTGGGGCAAGTGTGAGGTTGGTGCACCCTAAAACCTGCATTAAACCCCAAGTGGCAAATGGATTTGCCACTGACCGTTCTAAGGCGGTTACCCCTCGGGTTCTCATTGTTTGTTAATTGTTTGTGGTGTTCTTTTTGAAACTGATCTTTTTATTAACTATGCTCTCTCTCTCTCTCCCTCTTCTTCTTGATTGTGTGGGGAGACTGTGTTTTTGCTGAATGTGGAAATTCCTGATATGCATATTTCACATTTTTACCAAATCGTTCAGTTTTAATTTTTCAAAAAGTGCTGATCTCTCTTTATGTTTTAGATATGGATTTTACGACAATATAAAAACAGTAACATCACATTTTTACAGACTGTTTTAATACACAAACACCGGAATGTTATCCACATACAACAGGTAGACATACTTCAACTGGATTTAATTTAGAATATACATAATATATATTAAACTAATGATAATTTCATATTGTTGTTGATTTCCCACTAAAGTATCATATCGTTTACATAATGTCTGTACAATGCTCTACGTTGTGTAGATAGGCGCTCTCACAGAATGGGTTCGATTCCTAGTCTTTGTCTTATAATCATTAATTTAACGTTTTAAATACATGTATTTCTCGTTTCACTGTTAAACAACACCATGATAACTACTCTGACATAATATTAACAATATAAAACAATTCGTGTAAATAAGAACAAGATCGTGCTGATATCCATCACTAAAATCTATTCCACTGATTATGTAATGAAATAGATGAAAAGGGAACTTTGAAAGCCACCGAACACGACAAATAAGAAAATACTGCAGGCTCGGTTTGATTGAGCCTGTTCATGGGCAGTAATGGGAATGCTTATTACTGCCCACGCCGCCTAGCCCCGGGTTGAGCGCAACTCAATAATTACACCACTAAATAGTACAATTTCGATCCATCCCAAACGATGGTAAGCATATGGCGGTGAACATGGAACCTTCAATGAGGTATTTTCAGATTAATACCATTCCATGTCCAGCGGCGTATGGTCCCCAGATAAAATAATGGGTTTGCCCTAAACGAGAAAACAATGGGCGGAAATAAACAGAATAGAATTTTGACAGGGGATTTTAGAATATAAATCCTGCATATCACAGACTACGCCAAAGGCAAAATTTAAAAAGCAGGAAGTACATCCTAAGGGATGATTGGACAATATCCAAATCGACATTGGCTGGGATATTCAAACCACCTATATAAAAACTGGCCGAAATATTAAAACAAAAGGAATTTTAGAAGTACTATAAACATAGTACATAAGTATCGTGCTCAACGACCTTCAAAGGACGTAACTGATAACAGCACTGATTGAATGTACGGGGAGAGCGTTGAAAGAAAGAATGAAAGAGCGTTTTTCATCAACCATTGCAACACAATATTATTTATCTGTGGGGTCAGCAGAACACAACACACAATTGTTCGATCTTCACAGCTTAACATAAACAGTTCATATTTCGTCAGTGTACAAAACTGATCGTTTCGTTCTTTATCCGCTCGTCATATAAACTGTTTTTCTTCATTTATTAGCATAACATAAAACGTTTCATAAAACAAAGTATTATGTAAAATGAGAAAATGGCATCAAACTGAGAATTCAGTTTTTTCTTTGGTGGTAAATATTTTTCCGCTTTTTTGTTACTTAAATTATCCCATTTTTGTTGTAATAAATAATACATACATAACTGTTCATTATTCTTTAGCTTTACACAAAAACTGTTTATGTTTCACCATCTCTATTTAAGAAACTGTTCATTGTTCACCAGCTTAACACAAACCGTTCATTTTCATCAGCTTAACACAAACCGTTCATTGTTCACCAGCTTATCACAAACCGTTCATTGTTCACCAGCTTAACACAAACCGTTCATTTTCATCAGCTTAACGCACAAATTGTTCTTTTTATCAGCATAATTCACAGACTGTATGGTGATATACAAAAAAGAGCAAATATAGATATCATAGTTTCATTACAATAATTGCACGCAGTACCATTAATTACGTGGATAGAATAACATGCGAATAGAGATTATAGTTGCTTAAATATTAGTTTTTAAATCCCGACAAATAATTGAAATTGACTCAGTTCACGTCATAGAAAAAAGTTTAAAAAAACAACATCAAATCGGGAATTGCCACATCCAGCAGACACAGACTCGAGACGCAGCCAACATTTAAAGAAGAGAAATTACCATGGATTTGTAATGATTATTTTTAAAATAGAAGCCCGCAAACAATTAAGTAAACGCAAGTGACAACCTGAGGGACTACCGCATTGGAAAGGTCAGAGGAAAAGAGTTTGCCACTGGGGACCTATAGACGATTCCTACAGTTTCAAACAATCACATGTTTTAACCACTTTAGATTTGGATAAAAATTTGCATGATGTTAGATAAATAAACAAGTTATAAAAGTATGACTGAATAGAAACATTACGACATTTTTAATTTGTTCTTAATAAGCTTTTCGTTAAAATGAAAAGCTGAAATGATATGTAAATGCTCATCTAATATTAAAGTGTTTCGCCTTTTAAGTTTACAAACAACATATCACAACATAAAGTTTACATGCAATCAACCGTCATAAGTATGTAACACAAATTGCGAAAAACATTACCTTTATTTTAACGCATTTTATCAACTTTTCCTTATTTGAACAATATGTTAACAAAATTGAAAGGTGGGTAAAATTTATCAAACCCAGTGACAAGACATTGTTTTCATAATTTTATTTTATAAGTGAATACCAATCAACTCTGAAAATTGTATGGGAATCTATTGGTAGAAGACAAAAAGTTGACAAAAATGTGGCAATCGTCTTTAACCCAGGTTCTAGGAATTCTATGTTTATGAACATTTTAAGACACAAAATCTAGTAATTTAACTGCCTTATATGTTAAAAATGTTATAACTATATCCAAGTTTTACACACACAGAAACAAATAATTACATAATAACCTCTATACATCAGTGACTCATAGATTCTGCCAGGTGCAATTACTAGATAAGATACGAACATGTACACATATCAACAATTTACTTTGACAAAATTCACACAATGCAATTATTGTTTATAGTTGCTAGAATTTTTAATTCGGACGAATCATCATCCTTGTATACTTTGGCGACCCTTGGAATAACTAGCTAAGAAACTAACATATGCAAATATCAACAATTTACTTGGACATAATACACAAAATGTTAATGTTGTTTATAGTTGCAAAAATTTTCAATTCGGACGGATCATCATCCTTGTATACTTCAGCGATTCAAAGATTCCTGTCCAAGAGCCCCAGATTAAACCTAGGCTGCCAGAGGTGTTCCCATACTCTCCATTGAGGTTGTTTTCGAGGCAGCTATTATACCAGTACCAGTATCCGCTCTGAAAAAGTTAGAAAAAGTTAGAATATCTTCCAAGTTTGAGCTTTCAGTTAGCAAAAATGAACTCAATTTGAGGATTTTTCAAACACCACCTATTCTGGCACACGTTTGCGGCCAAGCGGCTAAACCTAAGAATTCATTTCTTGCTAATAAAAATTGAAAAACAACAAATTTTTCTAAAATATGGTTATAAATAATTGTAAAACATCTCAACTAATAAAAGCAACCATCTTTTTGAGCTGAAACATGCAAAATGGGCCACAAAGGGTATCAATTGTGGCATTTTTAAGGCAAAAAACAGTTAAAAATGACCCCAAACCTAATTAAAACCTAAGTTTGCCTCCTGTGTTCATGTTATCTATGTCCAGGAAAGTATTTTAACACAAAAAGGTATCACTTTAGTCTATTTATTAACGTTTTAACTATAATTTTTCATTTTCACACCATGTGCAACAACGATACGATTACTATAATAACAGAATACGTTCACATTTTTTACCACTTAATCGAACTTAATCGAGTCAACTACTTTTCTCAGAGGACCTTTACAACATCCTGTAACACAGTTATACTGATTTTTGACTTTCAAATGTGCTTAGAATTGGTCAGCACACAATTTTAGTGGAAAATAACATTGCAGACAATATAAATATTCAAATTCTGCCCTCCACTTGTACTTTTTATAGGTGTAAGACCTGTAAATAGATTTCCCTATATAAGCTATAGTAAACACGACATGCTTCAACATGCTGGCAATCATAGCTGGTACCATTTCCCAAGGGGTTAACTTACATGCTTTTAAAGCTAAGTGTTTGTATTATCCATTTCCAGCAAGAAAAGTAGGGGTCATGTATCAATTAACAGAGATTTGCCATCTTGAATCCGGTGGTCTGTTTTTTTCACTACGGTGTGAACTTCAAAACTGGTTTTCATATGCCGTCCTAAAACCTGGGCCTTTTTTCATATACGGCATTTCCAAACATAAATTTGCTATCAGTGTGTCAGTAATAGCATCTCATTCACTTAACATGTTCCTTTCAGGCCATACTAGCCGTTTAATGCCCCCAAAAGGCAAAAAATTGGGACTATATAGTGTCCGCCATTGTCTGACTATTTACAAGTAATTAGCCTTTATGGATCGATATCGGCCTTACCGTGCTGAGTTTTCATTATATCGGGTAGTGTTTAGGTTATTAATTATAAATCGCTAACGGCTGGCTTCAATGCGTGCTGAGTTTTTATTGCACGGGTATTATTAAGGTTATTGATTTTATTTGAAGTCATCGCGTGCAGAGTTTTCATTCTATCAATATTGTTTAGGTTATTAAGTATTATATTGTCATACCGTGTCGCGTTTTCATTATATCGGGTATTGTTTAGGTTATTGATTTTGTTTAAAGTCATCGCGTGCTGAGTTTTCATTATATCGGGTTTAGGTTATTGATTTCATTTAAAGTCACGGCGTTTTCATTATATCAATGCCGGGATTGTTTAATTATGAATCAACGGTTAAGCGTCTGAACATAGTTAATTATTATTATTGTTATTATTATTATTATTATTATTATTATTATTATTATTATTATTATTATTATTATTATGGTTCGGTGAATTCAACATAGCCGCAACTACGCGAGCTATAGCAGTGGAATTTTTTATAACAACATTTGGTGTATTGGTCACTACTATGCGTTCGATGAAATTAATTTTCCGATTAATAAACTGACGTGGTCATTCTATTAACGTTGACCTCGCTTGGGGGTCGAGATCGATTATCGGTTCATTTTAAAGAATTTATTGGGGAGTACCGTAAGGGGGGTCTACACGCGCGTTAACTATTTTTATTTAACGATCGATCCCGGTGAGTCATACGCCGGTGAGTCATTAGATCCCGGTGAGTCATTAGATCCCGCGGCGATGACGCCGATGACGTCACGATGAGTCACTCGCTCCTGCTCCATCATCCCTGCTCCTTCATTCCACATTAGATCCCGAGGCGATGACGCCGATGACGTCACTATGAGTCACTCAATCCACAATCCATCATCCCTGCTCCTTCATTCCACCCCAACTCCTCATACTATACTACTCGCATCCGTGGATTATAGCCTTGTCATTTTGAGACAGATTGGCGGGAACTGACGGAAATGTGGCCTGAATTCACTAACTTTTGCAAATTAAAATGAAATTGTACGTGTTAAAAAGTGCAATTTGGTTTTAAAATGTGCGTTAATGTTTATATTTATCACAGGACATACATTGCTAGATCAGATAATGGAATAAGAATCATTTTATCGAAAAATAGGTCAGTGGGCGTATTCATGAATTATAAATTACGATGATGTAAATATCTTGGCCTTGAATTAATTTTTAACATGTTTAACATTAAAATGTTCTTAACATAGGTACAAGAATAATTGTTTGTTGAGATATTTGCACAACGCGGCGTTAAAATCTCTTTCGGGAATGTTAGTTAACTTCTGCGCAAAATGACCGGACGCGCAAGATTACTTGACACGACTGTATATAATTATTACGCGACCTCTTTGTTAGCATTCGTACCGGTAAACTGCATTCTACCCATAATGTTTCATAGCGCTACCAAATAATAATTTCATCTCAAAGCAACAAGTCGATTGGCCGCAAAAACTGGTGATCCTGTCGGATAAAATTAGAACACACGTACATAAATCACTGTTGTTGGTCACGGCGTGTTTCGCCAACCAAGGGGGGGGGGGGGGTGGCGAGTGGAATGATAAGACCAAGAGTTTATCAAGTGCGTATTATTATCTAGTATTCAATTACAGAATCTAAAATAAATATAAGTTGCTTAAAAACAACAACAATTTGTATTTCTTAAGGGCATAGAAATGTATGATGGTATATGTTAAAGATGACCAAATATTATTTACAAATTACCAGGAAAAATATTTTCTAGCTGTGCAGGAAACTGTTGAAACTGTTTAATATCCGTATAATCCGCTTTCTTAAAAACATGAATTACATTAGAGCAAGACTTTTCAATTATCATTTCAAATTAAATTATAATATTCGATAATCAGTGAACGGTCAAATCATTTTTAGTTTCATTTACAACTGTTGCGCAAACTTGAAGCCTATTCTTACAGTAGACGAGAGGACACTGCCTTGTCGTGGTCTGAATGAGGCTGACAGCTACGCCAAACCGCCAAATGCGCAGATTAGCTTTATGGAGCGCAAATTAAGTAATTACATATATTGCAACTTTATTTAAGCATTATTCGAATACTTGTAATATCGCTGAACTATTTGACATGTAGCTATCGCATCCCTCATTATGCCGAGTGACTTTCAGTACTTCTCAGCTCAACTTCAAATAATATTCAATCCCCGCGAATTCCTTTAAGAGAAGTATAATGATTCAGCGATAACTTACATCTGTCCGAAAATATATGCGTGTGTAATAAGATTGTGTTCCACTAATAAAAAATGCACGATGCGAGGGCACGATGTTCGCCTTTGCATCGTCATTTAGTACCCTAGCTCGCATCGTGTTCTAGCGACCTTTCAGTGAGGCCTCAGAACCTCGCATTTTGTTTTCGCATCGCGTTTTCGTGGTTCGTCAAAGAGGTCGACAGGCTAAACAATAATGTCCCCAACAGAACATCGTAACATACAAAATGTTGTCGATGGTAATAACTTAAATATGTTTGTTGGTAATAATTATAAGGATTGAATGTTATTTTCGTGCGTTCCAACGATGTATGAAATGTCAGTTGTCTTACATCTAATTTGTGCACAAAAACTTCGGTGCAAATTAGATGTTCGGCATCTGACATTTCATACATTGATTAAAACGCAGGAAAATAACATTAATCCTTAAATAAACATTTTGTCGGCTATCACGTTGCGTGGAGAAACTTGCGACGATTCGCCGAGTGTAATTAGTCGGCATACATTGTATCATTATTGCTTACCTTATAAAGGACAGCACAATTGCCGGTCGGCATCGTTGTCATTGTCGTATGTTGAAAAGTTCATTCCATTGTGATAAAGAAACGAATCTCCCGGGTCGTTTAAAGTTGGATCAAAGCTATAGTTACCGATTGACAGCTTGTACAACATTGTTTCATTTCCTACAGAAAAGATCTGAAAAGTAGAATTAAATGGCTCTAAGTCACGGAAAAGATCTTACAGAGAAGCTTGCCAATGAGTCAAATGACTCCAAGTCGTGTATATTCCCTCTTCTTCTTTCATTAAGACAAAAATGAATGCAGAACTACACTCACACACAGTGTTTCATTTCCTACAGAAAAGATCTGAAAAGTAGAATCAAATGATCAAATGATTCTAGGTCATGGAAAAGATCAATGAGTCAAATGAATCCAAGTCGTGTATATTCCCTCTTTTGCTTTCTGGCAACACAAAAAGTAATGCAGAACTACACTCACATACCCGTTTGATATCCACCGAACACGATAAATGATAAACAAAGCTGCAGTTGGCCTGACTATATTCGTGGGAATTCATTAAAATGCATATTAATAACCACGGAGTATTTTCCCGTGTACAGCGCAACTCAGTATTTTAACAAGTTAACAATACACATTTTGATCTATCAACAAATATGATTTACACGTGATCGCTGTACCTTCAATAACATATTGGCCCAGTTGCTCGTATATATCGTTAAATATTTAACGTGAATTTAACGGAAACTTTAACGTGTAATTAACATTGCGTGTTAAACATGTTTAAAGCTCTGTTAATTTATTTTCGTTTAAAATTTCAGTTGCTGGTTAAATATATTCGTAAACTTTCCCTTTATTTAACGGAAAGCTTACGCAAAACTTAATTTACCTACTTAGCATCGTTAGCAGCAACGTAGTGAAAATAAATATGAAAATTGCAATGATTTGCTACAAGTTTTCAACATCATTATTACTGACAGGTTACTGTTGCTGTAATATCAGTTTAAACCTTGTTTAAAGCACATAAACAGATAACTGTACACATGAGGAAGAAATTATTCCGGACTTTCCTCTGTCTAAGAGGTTATTATGTATTTTTTTCTCTTTCACAAATTTTGTGAATAAAACCGTTCAGGAACCATATAATCTGTCTTGGGTTGCAATAGATAATCATATAATAATCATCCAGTAAAAGTTTACTGTAAACATAAATCTTGACCCATAATTTGTCCAGAAAATTCGGCGGCTTTCGTGAAACGGTTAAAATTCAAGGTCTTGGGGAACATCTTGGAGATCGGCCGAATTGTTTCTATTAAAGTAACCGATTGCTGTAACGTTGCCATATCTAAATAGTTTCGCTAATTTAAATTATAATATATTAATAATTGCAACAAAAAGACTTTTGAAAAAAGTCCTAAGTGCACACCTAAAAATGTTATATATATCCAAACAAAATAATTTTAATGAAAACATTTTTTTTGATAATATCTCAAATATGACTAAATAATATATAAATGTTTTGAAAAACCGTGCGAATGTTTAACGTAGTATGTCACCAACGTCAACGTAAGAATACGCTATGCTTTTTTACAAGTGTTTCAGTTTTTTACATGTTCACCGAAACCGGAAAATATTATAACTCTACCAAACTTAATAACTATGGAAAGTTTGACGACTTAAAAACCCCGA
Organism: Corbicula japonica; assembly: GCA_038501625.1. Taxonomy (NCBI): domain Eukaryota; kingdom Metazoa; phylum Mollusca; class Bivalvia; order Venerida; family Cyrenidae; genus Corbicula; species Corbicula japonica. Next base: position 37,101 of record JAZAYU010000987.1, read on the forward strand.
AAGTGCCGTCAACATATTCTTAACTTGCACAAATTTAAATTGGTTATAAAAACATAATGATGTTATTCCTAAATGCAAATGAAATGCCTCATTTTTGCGTTTTTATCATTTTAAAAAGAATTGAAAAAATATTTTTATCTAGATTGAAGACGTTGCTTACGTTGCCCGTTGATGATACGCAATTACGTCTTTAAATAAATGTCGTTACGTAAATTGACGTAACCACGAAAATATTGGTATACCATTTGTTTGAAAAGTTCATACAAATAAATAATCTTAAATTAAAATTATTATAAATTAAGTAAACTTCAAACTCGAATGATTCAATCAAATAGTTAAGAAAATGACATTTATAAAGTGTGATCTTCTGAGTATTGTAATACTACAATACTCAAAAGTTCTAAGTGCACACTTGATAAATGTTTATTTTCCAAATTATTTGATTGAATCTTTCAAAATACTAGTAGTGCAAACTCGAATGAAGGAGTATCAATATTCTATAAACGCACACCAACCAATTTAAATCTGCTTAACGATATTAGAAAATAATAACATTTTACTGACTTGTACTCAAAAAGCAATTCTCAAGTTAATAATCACTGCATCGGCTATCATTTGTGATCATTTTCTTATCTCTGTATCATTTAAATTTGATGCAAATTTAAAGGAAATACTGTAGTTTGCTATTCCATTGCACTTAAATAACTTGCCGTGGCTCCGTAAAGGTCTGCTGGGCATGATGAGTCAACACACTCTTCTCTATTCTATCCATAACGTTTTCAACAGAATTTTGAGGAGAAAATTCTAATTTTTTTCTCACATCGTTTTATGCCAAAAGTTTTTGAATGGTCTAGATGTTCGGGACGATGCAATTCTTTATGACATATGAATTGCAGACTTTCCAAACAAAAAAGTATTATTTTCGATAGAACTGGCCAGTATTCGGACACGCTATTTAATATTTCTGACGAAATAAACGTCATTTTCGAATAATTCGATTTCGAAGTTTATTGAATTTCCTGTAATGTTAGTTTTAGATTTTTGTTAAATGGACCCTTATCAAACAAATGTTCCACTCACATTTTCGGATTTACGTAAATATTTAACGACTTAATTGAGTAACGTCAGCGTTCAACGAAAGCAACGTTATCAATCTAGAAAATTATATCGTTTGATTTTCTTCTTATATCGATAAAATATGTAAATTACGCGTAAATAACAAATGCCGTCGTGGATGACGTAACACGTAAAACATATGAACGTTTTTCAAAAAAAAATATTAATTGATAAAAGATAACGTAATGTCAACATTTGTTTTGATTAGAATAAGTTTTCTTTGAGATATTTAAAATTACAAAAGTGTGCACTTAGAACATTTGACAAGTGTATATAGTTGGTCAAATTTACATTTAAAATACACTTAACCAATGTTTTAACTACAGCGGTCATATTTTATTTAAATGTCTCTGGTATAATGTTGGTTTAACACTCACCTCGGTAAAATGTCATTGGTTTGTAACCGAACAATTGCATTTTAATGGCAATTTTATATAAAGAAAATAAAATAATGTATTTGATTAATTTTTAAATTTAAAGAGTGTACTCGATTTCATTCTTTGAAATTTAAATTTTGTGATATGTGTAGTTAGAATATGTAGTTATGTTCGTACTTAGTCAAGCATGGCGATTCCCGATACTAGGCCCTTGATAAACTTTTTTATAGTTCTGTCTGCGATAGTCAGTGTCTGAACAATTGCTTAATTTTGAGAACATTGTTCCATGTACACTGTGTTCCTCACACTTAAAACTGCCTATTCATAGTTCAGGATGGGATACTTCAATGTCTCGGATGTGGTTCACATAAATTGTTAAACCTAACGTTGACTGAACAGGAGAGAATTTCTGTTGAAATCTGACACTAATCAGTACATTAAAATCTGTTGGGAGTGTATACTGTATTCCCAACACTTAAAACTACCTATTCATAGTTCAGGATCTGATACTAAAATGTCTCAGATGTGGTTAACATAAATTATTATACCTAACATTCACTGAACAGGAGATAATTTCTTTACATTACATGTAAGACCTGTTGGGAATGAATTTTACTGCGTTAGTAACGCTTTAATTACTAAGTCTTTAAATACATTAATTTTACTCAATGCGTTGACTGTGTAAAACTATTGCATTACCTTTGTTTACATGCCGTCAGTTTAAAATATAAAATTAATGTTGATAATTAAAACCACTATTTTTGAACTGATACACGGTCAAGCACTTTTAAATAATGGTATTATAATTATAAAAGCTTTTGCAAAAGGTGTTAATACCCAATTTATAATGAATTTAAATAATCGACTCGGAGGTAAACTTCAGATCCTGTCATGAAATAGCTTTGAATACGGGGCGACGGCTTGACTTGGACTTTGTTACGCATTTTCTGCAACACTACCATTAAAATAATTTAATACATACATGTAGCTTATATTGTTTTTACATAAATATCGAATATTATAATATCACTAACTCTTATAAAATGCTCGTAAATATAACTTGAAAATAATATTTAAAAACAATTCCCTCGGAGGGAAAAAGTCAAAGAACTCATTACAATGTTTGAATAGTTTAAATTTTGAGTTTAGAATATAAATTGTCAGGAAACATATTTTGGACTATGCCATTAGTATACGTACAAAAACGACAGTACCTTGTATTTTGCTGCGGCACGCTGATTGCTAGTATTCATCATGTCAATCCGCAGCTCATAGTTTCCTGCAAAATGTGCGTGTATTCAAAACAATAGACTAAGTTTGCTTTTCTTTTAAGAGGTTATTTAGACCTAAGGTCAGTTAAGTTGTGTGCACTTTACTTTCACATGTTTAATTATAGTTGAAATATCTTTAAAAAAGATACACGGCGTAGATTGTACATGAAATGATGCAGTTTATAGCTGGCATTATTCATTTCATCTTGATTTACGTGTAAATTAAATCATTTCATTATGAATCATACACAATGACGTTTTATTAAAATTACTTTAATTTGAATGTAAAACTACATCCCACACAAATTAAGGAACAGATAAATAGTTTTTATTGGGTTAAATGTGAATCTCATAATTATGTAAAACGGATTTTAAAAGCTTTTGCTTGATTTATACTCTAACATAATAAACAAGGTAGTCGAGGATGTATTAATTACCAAGATAATAAATAAATTCATTAAAGATCTGAAGACTAATTGTGAGCAATAAACAACAATAAAGAGTTGTATGTGTTTTCTTTATAAACTTGAAGAGAAATTACTAGGAATATGAAACAATTCTAGAATATACCACAACTTTCTACTCTATGAAAGTTGTATGGTTTAATTGCAATCTGATATAAATCATCTACTGAAAAAGCGTTACGCTAACGTTCTTCGATCTGACTTGAGAGCAGTTGCTTTAATAGTGAACTCAAAAGTTTTTTCGCGTAATATATTACACATAGTTTCCAGATTAAAGACAAGTAAGCACATTGTAAAATCTTCAGTCGCGATAAAGAATGAGTTTTAAATAAGAAACGTATTGTTAAAAGCCTTGGTTGTTTTTATTCTTAAAACATAAGATGATATATCAATTGCTGAAGGAATAAAATATATTGAGTGAAGGCATTGTTAAAATCGCGTGGCATATTATATACAGCCCTCCGATTTAAGAGACGGGTAAACATTTTAATTACATAAAAAGCTGGGATAAATTTCCATTAACTGAAAACTTAAAAATCCCACTAGATACCTCTTCACCCTGCTAGATGCCTCTCTGGTATACATAGCTACCAATCGAAATGGTTTATTTAATTTTCCCGCTGCATAATAATACAACACGAGTATTATTTACAACACTTCAGTGGTTTATAAATTATGACAAAAGAGAGCTCAGACAGCTACGCCGAAAAACATTCAAAACAGGGCATTATACTTTTATAAATAAACAAAGATGTTAGTAGACAACACAATGAGCTGACATTTATTTTACCGGCATCTTACATGTATCAGTATGATTGGGTCAAACATACTGAAGAACAAGATTTATAAAGTTACATGGATGTCAAAGATAAAAGTCATTGTAGCCGTCTTCTATATTTGCTCTTTTCATCACAGATCGTATACCCGAGTGACGATTTTCAAATTATAAGTACAGGCAAGCTTGCGTAATCATTGCACTTATCTTCTTCATTTTGTTATCCAATTTGATTTTCATTTCACATACTTCTCTGAAAAAGTAAAAACTAGATGCAACAGCTTCCAATTGTGTTTGATCATTTCCACGTGATCAAGTTGTAAGTTTCTACAACTTTTTCAGGGTTTTTTTTATTTCTTCAAAAGTTTCAAGAAATAGCGTCTTTAACAAATATTTGTTAAAGCTTGTACTAAATAACTGCATACACTATGTCACTATTTCACTTGAACATCGGGGTTTAACAAATCTTTGTTAAACTATTCCCGTCACTCAACAGAGGTGTGGCAAGAAAATCGGCCGCAATGTTAACAAAAATTTGTTAACATCTCTGTTCGCTTTTA